>JAVHYY010000827.1:0-188770 GCA_035221665.1 Okamejei kenojei
CGGATTAGATTTGGCTGTTGCTGTATGGGACTTGGAGGCATTTCTACCAAGTGGGAAATCGGACCTTACCTTGGAATTTCCATTTGGCAAACCGTTCGGGTTACACCTGAGGCTCCTGGGTAGAGAACCGGTCGCATTCCGTGGATGAGCCAATTGACAATAGACAATAGACAATAGGTGCAGGTGAGGCCATTTGGTCCTTTTCGAGCCAGCACGGCCTTTCAATGTGATCACGGGGCTGATCATTCCTCAGGGTAACCCCCCGTTCGGCCTTCTCCACATTCTCCGGGCTCCGCTATCGTTAAGAGCCCTATCTAGCTCTCTCTGTTAGTATCCAGAGCACCGGCCTCCACTGCGCTCTGAGGCAGGAGATTTCAAGAAATTATAAATCTCTGTGTGATGAAGTGATTTCTATCTCGTTCTACTTGGCTTAATCTTATCTCAATCTCGGGCCCCGGTTCCTGGACTCCCCCAACATTGGGAACATGTTTCTGCCTGTGGCATGTCCGTACCCTAGTATATCTTTTATGTTTCAATATGATCCCCTCTCATCCTTCTAAACTCCTGAGTATCAAGCCCAGCCACTCCATTTTTCTAAGCAATATGGACATGTCCCGCCATCTGGGAAATAAACCTTGTAATCCTCACTGCACTCCTCAGTAGCAATGATTGTCATTCCTCAAGTTAGGGGGACCCAAAACTGTACCTCAATCTACTGATGTGGTATGACTAGGGCCCCGGTTACAACTGCAGAAGGACCTCCTTTGCTCCTATCTCAACCTCTTTTGGTTATGAAAGCCAATCTTTATGTTATGTGTGTTCACTTTCTTCACTGCTAGCTGTTCCTGCTTTCTTAATTTCATTGATCTGTGGGACCAAGGAACCCCAGATCCCGTTTTGCACAATTCCATTTTCCCTACTTGTCACCATTTAGATAATAATCAGCCTTCTGTTTTTGCCTACAATGATGGTTTAACCTTACATCTATCCACATAAGTATCATTCTGCAATGCTTCTGCGCTGCCACCCAACTGTCAAATCATCCCTGCATTCTCATTGCATCTGTCACAGTTCACACTGCCACCCAGCTTTGTGTCAATCTGCAAATTTGACTAATGTTACTTTGAATCCCTTCTTCCAAATCTTTGATGTATATTTTTAAAATAGCTGCGGGTACCAGCACCGTCTTGCGGTAACACACTTGTCAAACCCCCCCGCCTGCATTCTGAAAGGGACCCGTTTATTCAGACTCTTTGTTTACTGGTCGTCAAACCACTTCTCTATCCAGGTCAGTACATCTACCCACTATACCACGTGCCCTAAGTTTTTCCCATAATTTCCTATGTGGGATCTTTGCAAATGCTTTCTGAAAGTCCAAGTACACTACATCCACTAATCTCTCCCTTGTCCATTTTACTCGTTAGATCCTCAATAAAATTCCCAGAAGTTTAGTCAAGTATGTTTCCCCTTCGTAAAATCCTTGCTTGTCTCGGACCGATCATGTTCTGCTACTCCAAATGTGCGGCTAGTTATTCTTTTTTAATTGACTCAGCATCTCCCCTTTCACGATGTCTGGCTTAATGGTCTATAAATTCCGTTTTGCTCTCCCGCCATTTCTTAAAAAGTGGATAACTTTAGCTACCGTCCAATCCACAGGAACTGATCTTGAATCTATATAACATTGGATAATGTTCACCAATGCGTCATGGTTTTTAGAGCACTTCCTGGGGATGCAGACCATCAGGACCAGTGCGATTTATCTGCCCTTCAGTCTTCCCAACTACATTCCTGACTTCATGTGGTATTTCCATTCCGTTTCCACCGTCCCACTGTGATCCTCTGGCGATAATTAGTAATCAGGGAAGATTGTTAATGTCTCTTGTGGATAAGTAAGATCCATGTACCTGTTCAAATGAAATGCCATTTCCTTGTTCCCATTAAAATAAATTCAACTTTTTCAGTCTTCAAGGGCCCAAAATTTGGTCGTTAACTATCTTTTTCCTCTTCACATTCCTAAAGGAGCTTGTACTTATCCTACTACCAGATTCTTGGCGGCTTGCGTTCGTACCTCATCTTTATTCCCCATATTGCCTTTTTAGATATCTCATCCTCTGTTGCTCCTTAAAACATTTCCTTATCCTCTTGCTTCCCGCTATCTTTGTTTTGTTGTATCTTCTCTTGTTCATTTAAAATTCGTCCCTGACATCCCTTGTAAGCCATTTCGCCCCCTTTCTCCCCTTGGAACTTTCTCTCGAATTTGGAATGAAGTGATCCTGCATCTTCTGTATTATTACCCAGAAATTCCTTCCATTGTTGGCTTGCACTGCCATCCCTCACAGGGGTTCGTTACAGGAAAACTTCGGCCAGTCACTCCCTCATTGCTCCATTGTCCCCTTTATTCAACTGTGACCACTGACACCTCCGATCCACCTTTCTCCCACTCTTATTGTAGATAATACTTGACCATATTATGGGTCACTACCTCCTAATAGCTCCTGAACTCTGATTCCTTTATCAAATCTGTTCATTACAAACACTAAATCCTGATTTGCTTCTCCCTGGTTGGCTCCAATCATGCTGCTCTAAGATTCCATCACGGTGACACTACACAAGCACTTTCTTGGGGTCCAGTACCACTGATTTTCCCAGTCTAACTGCATGTTGAATCTCCATTAACAACTGTGCATTACCTTTACTACATGCCAATTTTAATTCCGAATTCAACTTGCACCCTATTTCACGCTACTGTTGGGGGGCCTTTAGAGGAAGCACATTAGGGTATTTTTACCCTACAATTCTACTTCTATCCTTACTGACTCCTCCATTCTCCTGTTTTTCATGTCATACCTTGTCTGTGCGTGATGTGTGTTGGGAGGAGGGAGGGGGGTGGGTGGGGAGAAAGGGAGGGATGTCGAGAAAGAAGGGAAGGAGAGAAAGTAGGGATGGAGAGGAATGAGAGGGGTAAAAGGAGAGGAAGTAGGGAGGGACAGGAGGGGAGAGAAGAAGGGAAGGAGAGAAGGGAAGGAAAGGGCGGCGGCAGGAGTGGATGCCGAGGTACGGGCAGACGGGTGTGAGCTGAGGCAGGGCTTGTTACGTTGCTCCAACCCCCGGCTGGCCCACTCCATATTTTGTTCACCTCATCTCCCCGTGGTGAGAGGAGGCGATGGTGCCGACGCTGTGTGCGTGAGGGACCTTCGTCTGGAGGGGGGGAGCGCTGCCCCGGTCCGTGATTGGGAACCGACCACCTTCCCCTCTCCCCCTTCTCATTACCCCTAATCACCCCCCTCCACGTCTACCGTTTTCTTCCCCCTCCACCCCACACTCTTTACTCTTCCACGCCCCCCCCCCCCCCATCTCTCCCCCCCGCCAACCCTGGGTACATCTACCTGAGCCGAGAGTAGATTACTTGGCGCGGGTCCCCCTTACTCCCCGGGCCAATTTGGACAATCGGTCAATTGGTTAAGGCCGGCCCTGGCCTCAGCTTTGTTCCCCCTCCGTCACCTCTTCAATGAGTTCTGCGCCCGCCACGATTTGGAGCTCTTCTTCCGTCACCTCCGCCTCACACCGGTTCTTCCATGGGAAGGAGTCTTTGCCCCACATTGTGGATCCTTTTACCCTGTCTCCAACGGACCCCAAAAACCTCCTCTTGGACTCTACCTCATGGCCATTGGTACAATGAAAATTTGGGGGTACACCATCCGATGTCGGAACGGGAGATACATCTCAGTGGCTTGGACTTCCGAATCGGCCACATTTGTACCCGAGACTGCGGCTCCCGAAGTCCAAGGCTGACTGGGGGGGATTTCACGCTGCGGCCCTCGGCAAAAAGGATCCCAGGCACCTCGATATTGATTTGATATTGGGCCCGAGGCTGGAAACTCCGCAACCCTCCAGCTCCATGATGTTGACCAGCAGGGCCAACACTCCTGAGCTTCAAGCTGCGGACCAGATAAGGCATAGCCTGGCTCCGCTGTGAATTCAATATGTATTTTAAACCAACTGTTTAATGACAACATACAGTGGATCTAAAAGTGGTCACACTGTCCACGTCGGGTAGTCACGGTCCTTTAGTCATGGGGGCGTGGGCGATTGGGGATGGGGGGCGGGCCTCACATCTGAAATTAGCTTAGGGCCTCTCCCTTCATCTAAATAGGCCCTGTGTTTCATGTTTAGTTTTTTTAGCCTTAGTTCGAGATACAGCGCAGATGCAGGCCCTTCGGCCCACCGGGGTCCACGCGACCAGCGATCCCTGCACGTTAAACAATAACCAGCGATCTCCCGTTGCAATAGCAACTACTCCACCACTAGCGGGACAATTTCTCTTGTTACCAATGGGCCAATAAACCTACAATCCTGTACGTCTTGGAAGTGTGGGAGAAAAACACGATGATCTCGGAAGAAATCCCACCGCAGGTCTGGTGTGAACGTTCAAATCCGTATAGACAGCCACCCGTAATCGGGATCGACCTGAGTGTCCGGCGTGACATTTGCTGTAAGGCAAACACTACCACTGCAACCACCATGACCGCCTTTACTCTGGTGTTTTCAAACTGTTGGCAGATCAATTTCCCTCCTTGGGATAGTAAAGTTTTTTCTAGGCGTATCGTAGTCTGTAATTAATTGTTCATTTTGTGACATTATGACAATAAACAACTCTTGGACTCATTGGCAGGTACATGGTTAGGATTGGTATGGTGAATATGAGCAAATTGCAGGCAGGTGGGGGACTAGTGCAGATGGAGCATCTTGGTCAACTGTGGGCAAGACAAAATGTGCAGGAAACAGCAGATGCTGGTTTACAGTGAAGGCACAAAATGCTGGGAGGGAAAATCAGCGGGACAGGCAAGATTACAACTCAGCGATATGAATATTGATTTCTCCAACTTCCTTTAAGTATACCCCTGCATTCCCTATCTCTCCATTCCTCCCCAACATTCGTTCTCCAACTAAGCTTCATTGTCCTGTGAAACGTCATCGATCCATGTTCTCCAGAGATGCTGCCTGACCCGCTGAGTTACTCCAGCACTCTGTGAAATGTCATTCTAGATCCATGTACGCCAGAGATGCTGCCTGACCTGTTGAGTAAGTCCAGCACTCTGCGAAACGTCACCTATCCATGTCTCCAGAGGTGCTCCTCTGACCATTTGAGTTACTCCAGCACTCTGTGAAACGTCATCGTCAGCCATGTTCGCTTCTCTAGAGATGCTCCCTCAGTTCTCCTCCCCCCGTCTGCCTTCCGCAAAGACGAACTCGCTCGCCCTCCAACAACTCCCTTGTCAATATTCATTCCCTTCCCCATCACGCCCGCTATACCCCTTCCCCGGGCACTTTCCCTTGCAACGCAAAAATGCTACTCTTGTCCCTTCACCTCCCCCTCCACTCCTTTCAGGGAACCCAGCAGGGACCTTCCAGGTCCGACAGAGGTTCACCTGCACCTTCCCTCCTCCAACCTCCTCTACTGCAATCCCCTGCTCCAGATGCAAGATGATCTTATATCGGTGAGACCAAGCGGAGGCTTGGCGATCGTTTTCGCCGAACACCTGCCTCGGTCTGCATTAACCAACACCGACCTCCGGTGGCTCAGCACTTCAACTCCCCCTCCATTCCATATCCGACCTCTCGGTCCTGGGACTCCTCCGTGGCCAGAGTGAGCAACACTCGCAAGTTGGAGGAACAGCACCTCATATTCCGCTTGGGGAGGTCTGCATCCTTCGGGCTTGAACATTGAATTTTCTCAATTCTGTTAACCCTTGCTGTCTCCTCCCCTTCACCACCTCTCCCTCAGCCTCGGGCCCTGGCATTCCCTCTCTCTCTATCTCCCTCCCCCACCCTAGTCACACCAGCTTCTCATTTTCACACACTCAATCAGCTTACAATGGCTTGTTCCTTTATCATCGATACTTTTTTGCATATCTTTCATTCATTGTTCTTTATCTCTCCACATCCACCGTCTATATCTCTCGTTACCCTGATCCCAGGACCAGTCTGAAGAAGGGTCTCGACCTGAAACGTGCCCATCTACTTCGCTCCTTAGATGCTGCAGCACTCGCTGAGATTTCTCAAGCCTTTTGTGCTTACCCTGCTCCCTAACATTTGTCGTTTCAGGTCGGGACCCTTCCGGTTTGAGTGGGCCAATCGAGTAGAGAAGCCAAAGACAGTTTGTTGGCACTAACAGTGGATATTAAAAAGTCCTGAGAGAGGCGGTAGCAGGCTCCATGGTAGGGGAGGGGGGAGGGGCGAGAGCTTGGGGGAATGTTGGAGACTTGGAGACAGGAGTCTCTGGATGGATATAGGATTCTCTCCCCATAAAAGAAAAGACTCAGAGGTGGGACAAAGAAGTCTACGTCCCTATGTTCCCCTGTAGGGGGAGTCCAGATCAGGGGTCACACGTTTAAGATAAGACCAGCTGAGTCACTCCAACTTTTATCTTGGCCTATTAACAGATGCAGATCTACCTTAGATCTCCTTTTGTACGTCTGCTTGCCGCTTTTTGTTTGTTTTTCACCGGCATTCTTCAAAACTCTTTGCTTTGGTTAGATTTTCGACCTCCAGCTGTTTCATATGCCAGGCAATGGGGGTATTTGCGTACCCACGTCAATTGGCAGATTAAATGGATCAGTTTGCCGTTGACAGATGGAATGGAGACCGTCTCTCATGGTTACGGATGCAGTTCATCTGAGGTCGCCGGCCAGGCACATTATGAGGTCATCTCTGATTTTGTTGGTTTTACAAACTTGCGATCTGAAGATGGTAAGGCAGACCCAGAAGGGAAAAACACAATTCACCATATGACCGTCACAGTGGTTATAACCTGCCAACTGGACTCATGTGTTAAATTCAAGGACACCAGTGTTCTGTTGAGTTTATTGTCACGTGTGCAGAAAAAGTTTTTGGTCACATGTTTAAAAAGTCAGCAGAAAGGACAATACATGATTACAATTGAGCTATTTACAATTTATAGATACATGGTAAGGGAATAACGTTAGGGCAAAGTAAGCCAGCAAGGAGAGTCCCGAGGTTCACCCCATGAGGTAGATAGTAGTTCAGCCTGCTATCTGGTTGAGGTAGGATGATTCAGTTGCCTGGTAACAGCTGGAAAGAAAAATGTCCCTGAATCTGGAGGTGTGCGTTTTCACACTTCTGTACCTTTCCTAATTTGAGGATGGACATTCTTGCTATTGACGGAGTGCAGCGTAAGTTCACAAGGTTAATACCCGGGATGGCGGGACTGACATATTATTGAAAGAATGGGTTCGACTGGGCTTGTATTTGCTGGAATTGACATGAAGGATAAGGGAATCTTATAAAACATATTTTTTAAAATTGTTAAAGGAGTGAAGGCTAGATGCAGAACATGTTCCTGATGTTGGGGGGAGTCCAGAACCAGGGGTCACCGTTTTAGAATAAGGGTTAGGCCATTTAGGACTCAGAAGAGGGAAAACTTTTTCCGCAGAAAATATTCTGTGGGATTCTCTGCCACAGAAGGCAGTGGAGGCCAATCACTGGATGTTTTCAGAGAGAGAGTTGGATGTGGCTCTTAGGGCTAACAGAATCAAGGGATACGGGGAGATAGCAGGAATGGGGTATTGATTTTGGATGATCAGCCAAGATCATATTGAAAGGTGGTGCTGGCTCAAAGGGCCGAATGGCCTGCACCTACCTATTTTCTATGTTTCTACGTCATGGTGAGTCCAGCACACGTTGATGTCTGGTCCTGAAGAGAGTCTAATGCAATTACACCCCTTCAGTTCACCAACACAGGGGACAAGGGGTTGGTCTTAATCATATGTTCTGTCAAGAAATAAAAGGCAAACAATATTAAATCTCAAGTGTTTTCATTTCGAAATACAGTGTGGCAACGGGCCCTTTGGCCCACCGAGTCCATAGACAATAGGTGCAGGAGTAGGCCATTCGGCCCTTCGAGCCAACACCGCCATTCAATATGCTCATGGCTCATCATCCTCAATCAGTAACCTGTTCCTGCCTTCTCCCCATATACCCTGACTCTGCTATCTTTAAGAGCCCTATCTAGCTCTCTCTTGAAAGCATCCAGAGAACCGGCCACTACCACCCTTTGAGGCAGAGAATTCTACAGACTCACAACTCTCGGTGAGAAAAGTGTTTCCTCATCTCCATTCTAAATGGCTTACCCCTTATTCTTAAACTGTGGTCCCTGGTTCTGGACTCCAACATCGGGAACATCTTTCCTGCCTCTAGCGCGTCCAAACCCTTAACAATCGTATAAGTTTCAATAAGATCCCCTCTCATTCTTCTAAACTCCAGAGTGTACAAGCCCAGCCGCTCCATTCTCTCAGCATATGACAGTCCTGCCATCCTGGGAATTAACCTTGTAAACCTACGCTGCACTCCCTCAATAGCAAGAATGTCCTTCCTCAAATTGGGGGACCAAAATTGCACACAATACTCCAGGTGTGGTCTCACTTGGGCCCTGTACAACTGCAGAAGGGCCTCTTTGCTCCTATACTCGACTCCTCTTGTTATAAAGGCCAACATGCCATTCACTTTCTTCACTGCCTGCAGTACCTGCATGCTTACTTCCATAAACTGATGAACAAAGACCCCCCCCAGATCTCATTGTACCTCCCCTTTTCCCAACTATGACATTTAGATAGTAATCTGCCTTCCTGTTTTTGATACCAAAGTGGATAACCTCACATTTATCCGCATTAAACTTCATCTGCCATGCATGTGCCCACTCCCCCAACCTGTCCAAGTCACCCTGCATTCTCGTCGCATCCTCCTCACAGTTCACACTGCCACTCAGCTTTGTGTCATCTGCAAATTTGCTAATGTTACTTTGAAGCTTTCATCCAAATCCTTGAAGTATATTGTAAATAGCTGCGGTCCCAGCACGAGCCTTGCGGTACCCCACTAGTCACTGCCTGCCATTCTGAAAGGGACCCATTAATCCCTACACTTTGTTTCCTGTCTGCCAACCAATTTTCTATCCATGTCAGCACTCTACCCCTAATACCATGTGCCCTAATTTTGTGCACTAATCTCCTATGTGGGATCCTGTTACTGCTATCCAAATGTGCCGCAATTTCATCTTTTATAATTGACTCCAGGATCTTCCCCACCACCGATGTCCACGCCAACCAGTATTCACCTGTACACCCGCACTATCCTACACACTGGTGACTTTTAGCAAAGCCTATTAACCTACAAACCTGTATGTCTTTGGAGTGTGGGAGGAAACAAGAGCACCGGGAGAAAACCCACGCAGGTCACGGGGAGAACGTACAAACTCTGTACAGACAGCACCCGGGTCTCTGGCGCTGTGAGGCAGCAACTCTACCGCTGAGCTACACTACCTTGTTGGGGAAAAATACTTAAAAAGCAGCAGAATATTTTTGACATTTACCAAATGAGAGTTGTCTATAGTCAAAACGTGTGTAGTTTGTTCCTGGCACAAAAATACTTCTGCTTTATCAGTTTCACACTTAACTCTATAAACCTAAAGACTCCACTGTTGGAATGCAATTCAATATTTGACAAATCTGAACACCTTAACAGACAGATATAAAGCGCACAGAGGGATAACTGGAGCGCATTTTCTCTTTGTACTCCCTGAGAAATCAGTAGCAATGGCAGAGGTTGTTCTGATGTTCTAAGCCATGCCAATCCAGATATGATTGAATGACGGAGAGGGCTTGATGAGCCAAATGGAGAAGGAACAACTCATTGGCCACTAGAGGGGCCGCATGATGGCAGCCTCGCACAAAAGTCTGTCTGTTTTTGCATATTTTTATTTTTTTTTTAGTCTGTCTAAAAAGTATGTGTTGGAGTTTGAAAGGTTGAACAAGCTAGTTCTTTATTCTTTGGAGCGCAGTAGGTTAAGGGGGGACTTGATAGAGGTCTTTAAAATTATGAGAGGGCTAGACAGAGTTGATGTGGATAAGCTTTTTCCATTGAGAGTAGGGAAGATTCAAACAAGAGGACATGATTTGAGAATTAAGTATCAGAAATTTAGGGGTAACATGAGGGGGAACATCTTTACTCAGAGAGTGGTAGCTGTGTGGAATGAGCTTCCAGTGGAAGTGGTGGAGGCGGGTTCGATTTTATCATTTAAAAATAAATTGGATAGGTATATGGACGGGAAAGGAATGGAGGGTTATGGTCTGAGTGCAGGTAGATGGGACTAGTGGGCGCTCGGCTCCTTCCAGCGGTACGTTTTTGAACCTAGAAGGTTAGTTTTTACTTATTTCTAGAGATGTGTTTTGTTCAGCAGGATTGCCTGCTGAATTCGGGGCGAAGTTGGATGGGCCACGGGAAACCGGCTATGGACCGTGGGTAATTCCCAGTCCGGACCGCGGTATCGCGGGTAGCCGTCGGCCGTCGGGTTTGCTCCCTAGTCGCTGGCTAGGAGGTGAGCGACACCCAGGAGGGGAATGCGAGTGGGGGTTCTCCCAGTATGGTTTCCCAGACCGCTTTGGTCCCCCAGAGGATGGTGTTAAACTGGCAATCAGCCGCTCTTCCTACCCCAGTCACTGTTAAAGGGGTTAGCAGCTCCCACATCGCATGGTCCCCCCAGAGAAGGGGTTAGACTGGCAGTCAGCCGGTTTTACAACCCCAGGCACTGATAAGGGGGTTAGCAGCACCTACACTGTTATGGGTCCCCAGGAAAAGGGGTTAGAATGGCAGCAAGCCGGTCTTGCAACCCAAGTAATTCATTATGGGGTCTGCAGCCCCTACACCGTTATGGTTCCCAAGGAAAAGGGGTTAGACTGGCAGCAAGCCGGCCTTGCAGCCCCAGCCATTCACTATGGGGTCTGTAGCTCCTACACCATTATGGTCCCCAGAAATAAGGGTTAGACTGGCAGCAAGCCGGTCTAGCTAACCATCTCGGACATTGGGGTCAGCAACCCCAAGACCGCTTAGGACTTCCTAGAGAAAGTGGTCAGACTGGCAGTAAGCTGGTCACGCTACTGCAGTCGCTGACAATGGGGTCAGCAGTTTCCAGACCGTTTAGGTCTTCCTAAATAAGGGGAAAACTGGCTGTAAGCAGGTCTCGAGACCAAGTGACTAACTATGGGGTCAGCACCTCACAGACCGCTATGGTTCCCCAGGAAAGGGGTTAAACCACGAGGAAGCCGGTCAGGCCGTGGACTCGGTCGAGTCGGGCCAGAAAGTTCCCCCCTCCTTCTATGGGCAGCGTCTGTGAACGCCTAAAACCCACCTGGAAAAAGGCACCAAATGGAGGTTGCTCCAGAGATATGCTCCAGAAGAGAGCTATCTCAGCCCGGGTTTAATGAAAAACCCGCAGGCAGCGGCACCTGTTAGGGCTGCACAATGTCTCTGAGGAGGGGAGCATCAGGGGTCAGTTTCGCTCTGGCCCAGAGTCATATTCTGATATAGGTCCGAGGGGCCATGTCAGTGCAGGTATCCTCAGGGGCCATGTCAGCAGCACCTGACAGGGCTGTCTATGAGTCTCCCTCTCGGTGGAGGGAAGTGCGAGGACATACTTGTGATGGATGAGGCAAAAAACCCAGCAGGGGCCAGATTCCCTGACACTACAAGTGCAGGCAGTGCGCAGATGGATCAAATGAAACCATCATGTCAGCGATGACGCCCCACGCCTCAACGGCAGTAGCAGTTCGCTGAAGTTGATGGACGCTTGAAAGCTGGGCCAAGCTGGTCTCAGGAAGGAAATCAAGGATGGGAATGGAACCCACATCACGGGCCTTTGGACTTACCATAGGTCCACCAGTAGCCATGGAGGTAAGTGGGTCTGGTTCGTTTGAAACATTGGGTAAGTGGACCATTTACAAGTTCATAATATTTACACTTGTTTGGTATAAATGAAAATGTTAACATGTGATGGGTAATTATTACACATTATACAAAGGTACCAATCATGGCTTGGAATTGGGGCCAGAGTCAGTAACATGGCCAGAGTTCTCTCTTGAGGCAGACTCAGAATGCCGGAGCAGCTTTAAGGCAGGCCAGTAGTATGGCCAGAGCTGCATTCAAGGCAGGCACGGAGTTATGGTGTGGCTTGTTCCTTGTGAAAGATGGAGAGATGCCGGATCATATTTTGTTTACTCCCATGTGCAACATAGCTTTCAGTATATGGAATTTCTCTACTGTCTAAATACTTATTTCCTTAGGATCTTTATGGCATGCATCGGTTTCATAGATGCATACTGTTTAGGACCCATTCACAGGAGGTCACCAGAGACATTTCAATTTGGTCTGAAGGATATTTCTTACGCTGTGTTTTGCTTAAATCAACTGTTTTAGCCATCCAGTCTAATTTAAGTTGATACCAACTGGAAGTTGTTGTTTATCAGGTTTACCGTTAACTATTAATTACCTGTGATCACGCCCTGGGGCAACAGATTGGAATCAATTGAAGCCTGTAACAACCTTGTTATCAGCAGTCTTCTAGTTATTAAGAGTAATTTGCTATAGCAGCTGTGTTTCAGCTGTGCAATTGGGTCTTGCATCATTAGAACTTTCAACGTGCAAGTATTAACCTCTCAATTGCCATATATGTCATTGTTAACAGACCTATGCTATTATCAGCTGCAGCTACCATGGTGGTCGAACTACATTGCTCCAGTAGTTTGGTCATATTATCTTCAGTTATATTACTTACACGTGCCAGAACTAAGATGGACAATCACGAATGCCAACTCTAGTAATGAAGGCGGATGGAATTTGCATGAATCACCAATTCTTCAGTTATTGGTATTAACTACCTATAGACACAAGGTGTATACTATGGGTTAAAGGGTTATTGTGCGAATATACAAAACCTGCATGCTTCGTTCCAAGTTGATACACTGTGGTGGTGGCATATGTTAGTCACATGGATGCAATAAAGTCAAAGTATCCTGTCATAATTTACCCAACCATTTTTGGCGCTGGTGTATCTTCATGCAAAGTCAATGACAACACAGTATGGATGTTGGATCACGAAGCATTTTAGGATCTATGGCTCGGTGGCACCCACTATCGCGATGTTTGCATGCAGGCTCATTCTCGCTACACAGGGGAGGAAAGTTCCTTTATGTGGTTCTCCGTTTTGCCTCATCAGTCGGGGCTTGCAATATTCAGCAAGATCCCGCATTCAGGTTTCTTGGACTGTCTGACTGGCCTACCCGCTGGTTTCCCGCACATGTTAGGAATAATATAGAACCTTACATGGGGTTCTAAACATAAAACTTTGCTGGTTCAGCCTGGGATTCGGGGAACCAGCCTCTACATGATTAATCAATTCAATGCTTTACAGAATCTGAGAAGACCGCTCCTGCGGAGCAGGCTGTCAGACTGATCCATGTATGTCTCACTGCAGTATGCAGGGATAGCAACCAAAAAAGCAGTACTTTGCCTCTTCAGGAGATGGGAAGTGTTTTTCTGTTAAATGTTATATTACATATAGTACGGCATGGACACTAACGTCTTAGAGTTCTTTTCTATGGGTTGTTGACAATAAATTAAGTTATAGTCCCATTAACTGTACCCAACGTGCTTCTCCTCATAGTTACTGCAGAGAGTGGGACCCGCTCTCTCGGGTTTCACCATCTGGTGCCCAGTATTTAGGATATCATTAACACAAGTTCTTCCAGACCCAAGTACACATAAGTATCGGATGTTAACATTTATTCACTATGGGGCTCCAGCTATATCTCTATCTTTGGTTCAGCTCATAGATATGTTATTCCCTGGCGCTGCCCTCAGCACACGGGTCCAATCATTACATAAATTGCAAATGACAGGATCATAATATCATAATTCATGTTTATATACTCCATGCACCTTTGGTGACATGTGGTCACATGTTTACATCATTACGTCAAGATCATCTAGTTCAGACCATTTCCAGGTGGTTATGCAAGGTTTGGCTTATACAGGAGTAGAAACTGATTTCTAATCTTACTCCACCAGTGCTGCTACAACACAAGCAGTAAGGGTTATGTACTGGACCACATCCTGTTTACTGCAGGATGGTCTAACAAACGAGGTATCCAACATTTATTTTAACCCATTGCCAGACCAGGGGTGTTTCCCAACTATATTTAGGTTCAATTTATAGCTCCCCTCAGTTGAGAGGTGTTACTGTTATTATTGTTTGTTCTTTAATAGCATCAGCATGTTTTTTAAACCTATGTCATATATGTATGCATTATGATGTTTCCCTCATTTATGGTCAACTGATGCAGTCGTGATTGTGTGGACCCGTTTTTCCACGGCATGAAGTCGCAGACCTTCAAAGTCTTCACGTGACTCTGAAGTAAAATAGTAAGATTAAACGAGAACTTACCAGTTTGAAGTTTGATCATTATTTTATGAGGAGTTACGATGAGGGATTACATGCCCTCCGCTCCCTACCCACGTAACTTAACGATCATCTGGTAGTTCTAGTCATCTATAATCTTACTATGTTAGTTCAACAACTGTTATTTGTGATTTCACACCGCTGCTTTGAAGATTGACGGGCATGCGTGGGGACGGCCTTCTTCACGTAATCCCCCATCGTAACTCCTCATAAAATAACAATCAAACTTCAAACTGGTAAGTTCTTGTTTAATCTTACTATTTTGTTGAAACTGTGATTCATAAAGACACAAATAAATTGTTTCTACTTCTTCTCGATTATTTCTTCCATCGCATTATTAACTGAGATACTCAACTACTAATAAAAGCAGTAACTGCCTAGTGTGCAATATTTCATTGAGCTCTCACCTTTCATACTCTACTCTGAAATGAAGTTTGATACTGTCAGCAAATATGGGAAAATGTGGGAACAATTGTCTCTCTTTCAACAATAAAAATATATTTGCGAATGTTAGCACCTGACTCCAACAGCAGTGGATGAAGATTTTTCTAAAACAGCAACCATTTCTGTCTTGTCGAAAATAAAATGCTAATGTAGAGCCACTCTGTTAATTCATATAAGCATTTTCTCACTTCTCCTTTATGCGGGTAATAATTTCTGTTCTTACCTTTATGACAGGCTTTCTTTAGGTATTCTTGCCATTTTCATTCTTAAAAGGAGGCCTAAAGATTCTGAATCCTTGGGGAAAAAAAGTTACACATCAGTGGTGCTTTGGAGAAGCACAGACTGAATCATTTGGAAATTCTGGATATATCTAATATAATTGAATTTAAAATAAGCAACGTATCGCAAAAGTAAAAATTAAGAAAAGTAAATTTGCACTTAATGAATAACACATTCAATTTAACAAGTATTCCACCACTCCAAAGATAAGAATAAAATCAACGTTGCAACAGATTCCATAGGCCAAATTGGTTAGAATCAATTATATTTGAAAAACTGCATTTAATATTTCAAAAGAAAGAAATTTGTGGTTTTTTTGTCAGATGTTTAGGTGTCCAATCCTCATCTGACTTGCTAGATTCATAAACTTGTGACTTTGCTAGGCATTAATATATCAGGCAGGAGTTTATGTCTTGGGACCTTTCCAATTTTCCAATGACCAGTGTGCATGCGCATAACAATGAGGGCAGGAACGTGGAGGTTGTGGTGCTCCCATGCACCCATTGCCCTCAACCTTTATGGTGTAGAGGCCACAGGTTTGGGATATGTTGTCATAGATTTCTTACCCCAAAGACTCCAGTGCATTATGGAGATAGTAAACAGTGCATTTCAGGCTGGTGTAACCTGTGTACTTTTGATTGAAGAGTGCCAAGCTTCTTGATGATCTCTTCCAGGGATGCTGAGATATACTTCAATGTCCACTTTGATATCCCTTGTTTATGGGCAATTTCTTGGTGAGAGAATAAATGCACCCATTCCATCTCTGGTAGTATTGAGAGAATTGATTCTGTAGGTCTTGGAATAAGGTAAAGATTCTGCTGCAGAATGTCTTTATGAATGAATGGCTTATGAGGTTGGGGACAGGATATTTTTGACACTCTTTGATCTCCTGGAGAGACTTCTGGTTCAAAGGGCCTTCCTGGTTGTGCTCCTCCATTTTGAACAGCCATAGATCAAGGATTCCCACAAATTAATTCTGTTGTTACATTTTCATAAAGGGCTGCCATAAAGCATTTTCTGCATTCTAAAGATCTTGAGCCTTGATGTCACTTTGTTAACCTGGGGAAAACCAATGCCTATGGTTTAATTAATCCTGTCAATTAATTTGCAGGATTTTACAGAGATAGCCGTCGGTTTATGCTTATTATTGTCACTTGTATGCAGTACAGTGAAAAGCTTTAACTTGCATGTTATACAATCAAATCACATAATGCAATACATCACAAGTACAAAGGATAGAGAGAAGGGAAAGATGGCACACTGCAAAATACATTTCTCAGTATTGTCATGTAACTGTTCCAAGAAAATGAGAACTTAAGAGAGCAACTTCAAGGATAAAACACAAAGTGCTGGAATAACTCAGTCTCAGGCATGCACAAGTGATGACATGGGCATGTTTGATCCCGATTTTTCCAAATTATGTCAAGTTTATTGTTGTATACATGTACGATGTAGATACAATGAAAGGCTACTTTGCAGATGCATCACAGGGTTAGAGACAGATACACATAAAACATTATTTATACAGTAATTCTGCAAGAATGTTACAAGAGGACTGTGTAAATCTACAAGACATCAGTCAAATCATGTTGTTATGAGAAATCCATGGTAGTGCAAGAGGAATCACGGTTGCATTAGGTTTGAACAAATGGTTTCAAGAACATAGTAGTGGGAAAGTGGCAGATCCTGAAACTGTTGGTGTGGGACTTCAGGCTTACCTGATTTTAGCAGCGAGACAAGAGAACGGCCCGGATGAATGGGAATCTTGATGACCAATGCCGCCTTCTCATGTGGATGCTATTGATGGTGGGGAGAAGTGTGCCTGTGAGGGACCGGGCCGAGTTCACCACATCATACAGCCTTTTGCATTCCTGTGCATTGGATTGTCAAGATGCAACCAGTCAGGATATTTCCCACAGTACATCTGTACAAGTTTGTTAAGAGTTCAGCTGGAGGTTATTGTTGCAGTACCACTCAACCAGTTTCCCTCTCTCTCTCTAATATCCAGTTGCAAAGGAAGGCAGAGAACCAGGTATTGGACCTTACTGGTCATTTGGAGGGGATGATAGTGTTGAATACCAAGCCAGAGTTGATGAAATGGAATGATCTAAGGCTCAGAAAGCTCATATCTATTTAGCTTTTTAAGTGGGGAAAAATCTCATGTCATCATGCATCATACAAAAAGGGCAAAAAGGAAAAAAAGTTATGTAATATTTTGCACAAACCAATGGCAACCATGGCTTCATAATTCCACTTCATGTTCTTAAAACGGACCTTCTCCCAGTCCATTAGTTCTTCAAACGCTTCCTTGGAAAAATAGCCAGCAATGTCGTTGAAATGGTCACCATCCTGGAAAAACAAACATTGTACCTGATACACTTTGGTGCATAATCTGTAATCATCAGATATTAATTCCAAAACAGATTTTAAAATATCATGTTTTTAATTTAATACAGGGCAATTCCAGGATAAAGAACCACAACTTAAAATTAATGGATAACTTCTTCTGGATAGAAATAAGATATTTCTTCACTCAGAATAATTAGTTTTTTTCTTGGGTTGAAATAAATCAGCTATTAATTGCATTCCAGCAAGATCAAAGCATTATTGATTCCAAAAATAAACCATACCACAGTAAGAGAGGAAACTGCATTTAAAAGTGCAGGTCGGGCGTGATCTGCCTGAAAGGTCCAGACCCAAAGTGCAAGATTCAAGATTGCAGCTTCCAGCCAACAGACATCAATGTGTACATTTGTGGCAATGAAGACAGTGACTATCATGAGCTTCCCCCACACTGAAGTTAGTAGCAGCACCCAGTGGCTGCTGCAAAACCACTATTGTAAACAAGAATAAATTGTCAGATATTCAGCAAGCCAGGCAGCATCTGTGGAGGGAGAAACGGAGTGAATGTTTCAGGTTAATATTCTTTCCTCACGGCTGGGGAAAGTTGCCAGATGGAGACAGACATCTAGAAGGATGAGGGACATGATCTGAATGGCCTCCCAGATCAATATCAATGTCAGTGATCCACTCCAGAGCCCAGGGAACTCATCCACTCCTCACTGACACCAATCCCTGGGGCTGTGAAGGTCTGAGAAGGAACAGCAGCATCTTCCCTGTTCCCAGGCCCCCGAGAGGACATTTATCCGGCATCTTCTGCCCGCTCTCCATGTCAAAGTCCCCTGGAGTCTGACCTCTGAGCCCTGCATCCTAGACATGGTCTCGTCTCCTTCAGCAGCTCCTCGGTCTCCCTTCCTGAGCTCAGACACCCACTTCTCCACACCTCACCTACACTCACTTCTCCTCACCTACACCTCAACTAAACCTCACACCTCACTACAAAACCGCGCCTCGTCTAAGCTACACTTCAACTAAACCTCACACCTCACTAAACTTCACTTCTCACCTAAATCTCAACTCACTAAACTGCACTTCGACTAAACTTCCTCAACTAAACCTCGCACCGCGACTAAATCCTCGCCTCGTCTAAACTTTACCTCAACTAAACCCTCAATCACCTACACCAAACTTCACCTCAGTTAAACCTCACCTGAGATAAATTTCACACCTCACTAAACCTTGCTTCGATTAAACCCCTCGCTTCAACTAAACCTCCCCGCGACCAAACTCCGCCCCGCGACCAAACTCCGCCCCGCGACCAAACTCCGCCCCGCGACCAAACTCCGCCCCGCGACCAAACTCCGCCCCGCGACCAAACTCCGCCCCGCGACCGAAACTCCGCCCCGCGAACTCCGCCAAACTCCGCCCCGCGACCAAACTCCGCCCCTCGTCCAAACTCCGCCCCTCGACCAAACTCCGCCCCGCGACCAAACTCCGCCCCGCGACCAAACTCCGCCCCGCGACTAATCCCCACCGCGACCACTCGCCGCCTCTCTGCCCCCCCCCCGGACTTGGCGGCGCCTCACGTGAGCGGCGGCTCCAACCAGAGCGCGGGTCACGTGGACAACTCGAGCCCGCGGCTGGAAAAGGCGCCAAAAGCCGTTGGTCGCGAGTCTCCCGCCTCCCCCCATCCTCGCTTTCCCGCCGCCGCGCCGCTGAGGGGGAGGGGCTGCGGCCGCCGCGGGCGGGGCGAGGGGCGGGGCTTGGGGAGACGACAACGTCATCGCGCGGGCGTCCGTCCCCCGGCGGCGGGACAGCGAGACAGCGCGGGCTTCTGGCGCCTTTTCCCGCCGAGGGCTCGAGCTGCCCACGGGACTAATGAAATAATTAATAACCAGGGCGTCAGGGACTTGTGTGGCACCTCCTGCAATGCAGCAGTACCTTGCAGGGGAGCTGCTGATGCACCTCCTGCAATGCAGTGGTACCTTGCAGGGGAGCTGCTGATGCACCTCCTGCAATGCAGTGGTACCTTGCAGGGGAGCTGCTGATGCACCTCCTGCAATGCAGCAGTACCCTGCAGAGGAGCAGATGTTGCAGGGGAGTAGCTGTTGCACGGGTGCTGACGTTGCAGGGGAGCAGCTGTTGCAGTGATGCACTTCTTGCTATGAAGTTTTAACTTGCAGGGGAGCAGCTGTTGCAGTGATGCACCTCCTGCTATGCAGTTTTAACTTGCAGGGGAGCAGATAAATTTGATGCGGAGCAGATGCTGCAGTGGAGTTGGTTCCTGCATTGTAGATGGCCGTGCCTCACCTGTTCCCGGCTGCCCGCCGTCTCTGCTCACTGCCACTTATGTTTGTCCTGTTTCTGTTCGTGTCACTGTGAATCAGCACCTCCCGGTTTTATTTTTATGAATGAAGTCAGAATGCACAGAAAAGGAGGCGGAGTTGCTATTTTATATAAGGAGACTTTACAATGCAGGAAAATGTCTTGTGGAAATTTCAACTCCTTCGAATATGTCGCTGCTCAGCTGAGTTCTCCCCAGCGAACAATACTTTTAACTATTTACAGGCCACCAAAATATGATGCACAGTTTTTTTAATGAGATTGCCAAATTACTGTCCATTGTGTGCATTGATTTTGATTGTGTTGTCTTAGTGGGTGATTTCAATATTCACATAGATAATGCAGAGGATGGAGGTGCAAAAGAGCTCCTGAACATTCTGGACAACTTTGGACTTAATCAGCACGTAACGGAGCCAACTCACAATAAGGGGCATATATTGGATCTCATTATTTCAAAGGGCCTCAACATTTCTGATGTTATGGTGACTGATGTTGCTCTTTCCGATCACCACTGTGTATTTGTTAAAACAACCATCTCTGCTAGCAGTATCAGATAAGAACCAGAGGTGATCAAAAGGCGTTGTATCAATGAAAACACCGGTGCATTGTTCACTCAGGCCTTTACACCATCACCAATTCTGCCCTCGGCCTCTGTCGATGACCTTCTGGATGGTTTCAGCTCCAATGTTAAAGACTGACAAACCCCTCGTCATCAGTCCCTCCTGAGCTCCCGTCCAGCAAGTCGTGCAATGACTTTGCAGATTTCTTCACTGATAAAATTCTGAAGATAGGACAAACAATGTGTAGCTCCACCTCAGGGAACAAGGCTTTGTCACATGCCCAGAGATGCCAAGTGTCCCGGATTCGCCGTATTTTGTCCCGGCGAAATAAACTTTTTACGGTGTTCCGGCAGCCAAACATGCTGTTACGGAACACCGCCGCGCCGGTGTTCCTCCCGTGGTGAACGCCGGCGCCATGTGTCCCCGGTTTGCCAGCCCGCGCGATCAGCGGCACTTTGCCGGGCCCTAGTGTCCGCGCCTGCGCAGTTGGGGAGGGTTGCCGGGCCCCAGTGGCCGCGCGTGCGCAGTGGGGGAGGGTTGCCGGGCCCCAGTGGCCGCGCGTGCGCAGTGGGGGAGGGTTGCCGGGCCCCAGTGGCCGCGCGTGCGCAGTGGGGGAGGGTTGCCGGGCCCCAGTGGCCGCGCGTGCGCAGTGGGGGAGGGTTGCCGGGCCTGGCGCCATTTTGAGCCACGCCACGCCCGGACCAGAGCCCGGGCGGCGCCGGCCCGCGCGATCAGCGGCACTTTCTTGCCGCCAGCCGGCCGCTCGCGGCAGCCGCATCACCGGGCCTCCCCCCCACCCCCACCCAGTGCGCAGGCGCAGACCCGCCGGCAACCTTGCCAAGTGCGCATGTGCCGCACCCGCCCGCCGGCAGCCCGCTGATCTGCACCAGTGCGCAGGCGCATAGCCGCCGGCAACAACCCCAGGTGAGTGTGTTACGGAGAGAAATGCATTTAACCCCATTTGTTACGGACAAATGGGTTAAATGTTACTGTGAACTAAATTTAGGGTTGGCATCTCTGCATGCCTCCAGATTCACTAATGAATCTACAACATTTTGAACTTTTAGATTGTGCATCTCTGACTGAAACTGTTCAACAGCTAAAGTCTGCTACCTGCTGTCTTGATCTGCTGCCCACAAGCTTCTTTAAAAATATTTTTAACAGTGTTGCACCAGAAGTGCTGAACATAGTAAACACTTCCCTTCAATTGGGGCATTTCCCGAAGCCTTAAAAACTGCAGTGATCAAGCCCCTATTGAAGAAGCCTAATCTGGATGCCTCAGCTATGAGCAGCTACAGGCCCATATCTAATTTAGCATTTCTGGCAAAGATCATTGAAAGGATAGTTTACCAACAAATTTACTGCTTTATGATCCAAAACAATATTTTTAATGTTTTCCAGTCGGGATTTCGGCCACATCACAGCACTGAGACTGCACTTACTAAGGTCCTAAATGACATGCATCTAAACAGTGATGCATCAAAAGCTTCAGTTTTGGTACTTCGAGATCTCAATGCTGCTTTTGATACGGTGGACCATAACATACTGCTTGACTGGAGAAGTGGGTAGGACTCTCTGGTTCTGTGCTGGACTGGTTCAAATCCGACTTGAAAGATTGGGATTATTTTGTTTCCCTTGGTAATTATGAATCAGAACTTACAAAACTCACATGCGGGGTTCCTCAGGGCTCCATTCTTGGACCCATTTTGTTCAATATTTACATGCTCCCACTAGCTCAGATCATAGAGTATTTTAACATATCCTACCATACTTATGCCGATGACACACAACTTTATATCGCAGTGTCAGCACATGACCATAGTCCCCTACAATCACTGAGTCAGTGTGTCAAACAAATCAATGAGTGGATGAACCAGAACTTCCTCCAGCTCAATGCAAATAAGACAGAAATTATTGTCTTTGGTCGCAAAAATACAAGGCTAGAGATCAGTGAGATGAGTGCTCAACGACTCAATCGCACTTAAAACCACAGACAAAGCCAGAAACATTGGTGTAGTTATGGACTCAGATTTGAATTTTAACAGCCATATAAAGACCATTACCAAATCTGCCTATTACCATCTAAAAAACATTGCACAAATCAAGGGATTTCTGTCCAAAGAAGACACTGAAAAACTTGTAATGGTATCTTTACAGGTCTCAGTATCTTTACTAGATTATTGTAATGGTATCTTTACAGGTCTCAGTAAAAAATCAATTAAACAGCTGCTTATCCAGAATGCCGCTGCCAGAGTCTTGACCAACACCAAGAAAATGGATCACATTACACCTGTCCTTAAATCTTTGCACTGGCTCCCTGTGTGTAAAAGGATAGATTTTAAAATTCTGTTACTGGCCTACAAGGCACTGAATGGTCTGGGTCCAAAATACATCTCTGACCTACTTGTTGTATATGAGGCACCTAGACTCCTCAGGTCTTCAGGAACAGGTTTACTCTGTTCCCAGGGTCAGAACTAAAAAAGGCTGAAGCAGCGTTCAGTTTTTATGCTCCACACCTGTGGAACAGGCTCCCTGAACATCTGAGGTGTGTACAGACTCTAAGCTCATTTAAATCAGGCCTAAAAACACTGTTGTTTACTGTAGCTTTTCCATAACCCAACATGCAGGTAATCTTAATTTTTTTTTTGTTAAATATTTTTATTAATTGTAAGTACATATTAATAGAATATACTTCTTACATACATTTGTAATATTATTAATATTAACATTTAAGCCATCTGTATTTTTATACATTTATTTTTTTTACAAGTAAGAAAAGATAGAGAAAAATAACAGAAATAAGAAATCAAAAAGAAAGAAGTGAATGGAGTATTAAAAAGTTATCCATCGTTGGAGATATATCCATGATTTGTTTTACGTATTTCTTCATCTATTCCATTATTCAGGTTTCAGTCAGGCTCTCACACCGAGTCACTTTGACCCTTTAGATATTCAATGTATGGAGACCATATTCCTCTGAAAAGATCCAACCTGTCCATTAGGACAAGCCTCAATCTTTCCAGATGGAGTGTCTTTGACATTCCTGTAATCCACATTTTGATTGTGGGGGATGTAGGACCTTTCCAGAATTTCAATATTAATTTTTTCCCAATTATTAAACTATAATCAATAAAAATTATTTGATTCATTGTTATTAATTGATCTGTTTCCAGTATTCTGTATTATTAACTTTGAGTCAGGAATCAGGTTCATATTAACAACATTCGAAATTATCCTAAATATTTCTATCCAAAATTTTGTCATTTTTACATAATTTGTAAATGAGTGTGTCAAGTTAGCTTCTAAGTGTTGACATTTATCACATATGGCAGATACATTAAAAAAATATGTAGTTTGGATTTTGAGTAATGTAGTCTATGTAATATTTTAAATTGTATAAGAGAGTGTCTAGCATTTAACGAACAGTGGTGTATATGTTGTAAACTTTCATCCCATACTTCTGGTCTAATAATTTGGCCTAATTCATTTCCCCATGATTGTCTATATATTTCTGTCAATGGGACATCATTTTCTAGTAAAATATTATAAATATATGATATCAATTTTTCTGTGTTAGGATGTTTATTTAGACATTCATCTAAAATTTCTGTCTTTCCTATTTCTAATTTCATGTATGTTTGCTTTTACATAGTCTCTAATTTGTATCTAAAATAAACTTTTGAATGTAATCCATAAATTTGTTGTAATTCTTGAAATGAAAGGAAAGAGTTTTCCCTGTAGAGATCTCCCGTCTTATTAATTCCATTATTTTTCCATTGTAAAAAGCCTTTGTCCATCATTGAGGGTTTAAATGTAACATTGTTTACAATGGTAAGGGTTAGTGGTATACATTCCAATTTTAATGTTTTCTTTATTTGTTTCCAGATATGTATTCCACTTTCTATTATAGGGTTTTCACTATAGGTTTTCTTACCTAGATTAATATTGGCAAATAATATCGAACTAATTTCAAAAGGCGAACAATCTTCTTTTTCTATTTTTAACCATTATCTGTCTCTACTAACCAAAAATTCATATTTTTAAAATTAACTGCCCAGTAATAAAACATAAAGTTTGGTAGTGCTAGACCTCCATTTATTTTTGATTTATATAAATGTTTTTTATTTATTTTATGGCTCTTATAATCCCAGATAAAGTTGGTGACTAAAGAATCCATCTTCCTAAAGAAATTTTTAGGAAGATATATCGGAATCAATTGGAAAAGATATAGTAATTGTGGAAGAAAAATTATTTTTATTGCATTAATTTTACCTAGCATTGAGATAGGTAGTGTTTTCCAATATAAAATGTTCTTATTTAATTTATTCAATAAGAGTGGGAAGTTGGATTTAAATAAAGAATCGAATCTTTTTGTTACATAAATTCCAAGATATTTAATTTTTTCGTTTGCTATCTTAAAAGGAAATTGTTGTAATATACATAAGTTATTTACCATTATTGGCATGAGTTCACTTTTATTCCAATTAATACTATATCCTGAAAAAGATCCAAAAGATCCAGTAATAAATTGTAATACATTTTGGATACTAATTTCCGGTTTTGTAATATAAAGTAATACATAATCTGCATATAAGGAGATTTTATTTTCAGTATCTCTGGTATCATACACATATATTTCAGGATGTGATCTCACACATTGAGCTAATGGTTCTATTGCAAGTGCAAACAGTAGTGGGGATAAAGGGCAACCTTGTCTGCAGCCTCGAGATAGATTGAATTTAGTTGATAGCATTTGATTTGTTGTTATTCTGGCTGTTGGATTAGTGTATAATAATTTGACCCAAGTAATAAACTTCTCTCCTAATCTTAACCGTTTTATGTGCTTTTAAAATCGTTTTATTGTTTTAGTGACTTTGTTTTACTATTCTTGCATTTGTCTTATTGCTTGTTTTATAATTTTGGATTATTGCCTATTTTGTTGTCCTGTGTTGTATGGTTGTTCTGCTGTCTTTTTACTATGTTATTCTTTTGTTTCTTCTGTAAAGCACTATGAATTGCTGCTTGTACGAATGGTGCTATATAAATAAATTTGCCTTGCCTTGCCTTGCCTTGAAGCCCCTCCTCCAGTGAAGCAGCTTCTGCTGTGGAGCATCTCCTGCAGTGGAGCATCTCCTGCAGCTGCAGGGAAAGTTCAAGCCTCCGCCATCTCCTCAGGCAGCGTGTCCCAGATTGCATCCACCCTCTGGGTGAGTTTAATCTCATCCACGGCTGTTTTATTGTTCTGTTAGTATAGTCTGGTCTGCAGTTCCTTATTCCATCATCTTATTGTGGGCGGTACCACAATACCGCCCACAGTATTTAATATGAAAAAGAACATGTAATTCTGTTTGTAGCTTGTTGGTTGTTTGTTTGTTTTTTGCAAAATGTCCGCAGGCACTGCCACTTTTCATTTCACTGCACATCCCGTATGTGTATGTGATGAATAAACTTGACTTGACTTCTAATTGTTGACTCCAAATACTAAGTTTCCTCATCTGTTCTTGCCCCATCAGAGATATTATCCCCTTTGTTCCACCAATCCACCACAACCCCTCTCTACAACTGAAAAACAACTTGTTTTTGTTGCTGTGTCCTACTCTGGTGAAGGGTCTCTGATCTGAAACTGAACTGTTTCTTTCTCCACAAATGCTGACTAACCTGCTGAATGTTTTTTCCATTTTTATTTCAGATGTTCAGCATCTGCGGTTCTTTGCTTTACATGTTCATTTTGATGTTGTGACCTGCCAACAACGAATCAAAGAAGATCAGATATGTGGTGACATAATCTACAAGGATTCAAGGAACTAGTAAGTGTTTCTATGTAGGTATGTTACAATACTTAACTTTAGCGGCGCTGCATTTCTGCCACTCCCCGTGTGCGCGACTTTGGTGCCTTTCAGAGGGGGGGCGGGTTTAAAATGCCGTTTTTCTCTAGACAGGGCAAATCGATCCATCTCGGGGGATTTCGTTGCTGAAGAGAAATCGCACCTACATTTGTTTTATGAAGGTATTTTTAAACTACACTAGATCATTTATTAGCAAGAGTAATTTAAAAATCATCTTCTAAAGCCGTGAGCGCCGACAACGGGAAGGATTTTATGTAGGGCAGAAAAGAAGGTACATAGTTTATTTTTACATTTTTACTTCTTAGGAAGTCTTTAATCAAATTTTCATGTTGCTAAATGGGGACAAAAAATATATACGAACAGGTAGTATTTTTCCTGCCGACTAAGGGTCAAATTCACCGCCAACCGCAACGTTCCAATCCACCGCGTTCCACTAAAACCCACTCGCAAGCTGATTTAAATGGCCAATCATTTACGGGAATTAAACACTATATTCCTTCCATTTGGCCTATAAATTCATAAAAATTAGATTTAAAAATCATGTTATATTGTGAATTATTGTGTGAATGTTATTTGGACACTTAGGCAATTTAAAAATGTTTATCTTGTCTTAAGAAAAGGATAGATGTTTAGATCTAGTAATTGAATTTTGCAATTAGCTACAATTAGGTAACTAACTAATTATATGCTTTAATTTCAGGTCATCCAAGTAAGATTGTTTCATATTTGTTTCAGAATACTTCAATCTACAATAACTGAAAATTTCATTGATCTCACTTAATTTTTAGGAAAGTTATGGCCTTTTGACTGTCCTTGATCACAGCTTTTAAGTTAAGTCAATGGAAAGGCAAAGGGGAACAAGATGCTAATTTCTGAGTATGAAAATGGCCATAACCGAATTGGGTAAATTCGGTCCATTTTTAATACTGAAGATATGAAAGTGAATTGGGTGTCAAATTAAAGTTATTTTTATGCTTTATCTGATGGGATAAATTGCAGACTTGATTTTTTAAATCTCAAAATTTTGTAACATAGCTATTCAATGGGAAGGTTCTGCCTACTCGGGATGAGACTCCATTTTAATTTAGTTTAGAGATACCGCACGGAAACAGGCCCTTCAGCCTACCGAGTCCACGCTGACTAGCGATCCCAGAACACTAACACTATCCTACACAGACTAGGGACAATTTACACTTATATTAAGCTAATTTACCTACAAACCTGCACATTTTTTGAGTGGGGGAGGAAACCGAAGATCTCGGGGGAAACACAGGCAGGTCGTAATTGATAGGATAACAATTAGGTCAATTTGGTCCATCAAGTTTACTCTGCTATTCAATCATGGCTGATCTCTCCTAACCTCATTCTCCTGCCTTTTCCCCATAACACCTGACACCTGTAGTATTCATGAATCTGTCTCTGCTTTAAAAATGTCCACTGACTTGGCGTCCGTTTGTGGCAAAGAATTCCACAGATTCACCACCCTCTGGCTAAAGAAATGTATTCTCATCTCTTTCCTCTTGGAACATCCTGTAATACCAAGGCTATGGCCTCTAGTCCTACACTCTCCCACTGGTGGAAACATCCTCTCCACATCCACTCTATCCAAGCCTTTGGCCAAGGTCACGGGGAGAACGTACAAACTCCATACAGACAGCACCCATAGTCGGGATTGAACCCAGGTCTCTGTCACAAGTACCGCCATATTTTATCTGCTCTGAACAGGAAGTTAGATGAAAGCAGCACGTTAGGAAAAGTAATTTTCCTGAAATTAATCCAACATTATAAAAAAAGTTTTGTAATAAATCGATTTTTTACAATATGCACTGCTATGTGTCACTGATAATCTTCTGGAAGGTGCCTCCTTAATGCTTGAACCAGTTTCTCATCCGTTCGTCAGCGGGATGAATAAGAGGTAGCTTAAGTGAACAGTAAAATATTTAAATGTTTAAAATATCACTGGTGTCACTTAGAAACCCTTTCTCAAAGGTGGAAATTTCAACGACCGGAGGGTATCACTTTAAGGTAAAAAAATAGACAAGTTTAAAGGAGATGTGTGGGGAAAGATTTTTATTCCACAGAGTGGTGGGTGTCTGGAACACACTGCCAGGGGTGGTGATGGAAGCAGATATAATAATGGTGTTTAAGAGACTTTTGGAAAGGTACAAGGATATGCTGGGATTGGAGGGATATGGATCATGTTCAATTTGGCATCATGTTCGGCACAGACATAGTGGGCCGAAAGGCCTGTTCCTGCACTGTGTTTGTTGTTGCTATAATGGAATATTGTTGTAGATTGATGTTGCATGTTAACCAATCACACATAAGCCAGCATCACTAACTCCACCCCACTTTAACACTTATACTAACACTTGTTTCCGGCACTTCCAGTCTGAGCAGCTAGGATGTAAAGACAACCAACCATCCTTTATACTGTTACGTTTCAGTGCTGATTAAAGATGTATTTGAATCACATACTGAGTCTGCTGCTTGTTTACAGTTGTTGTAAAGATTGATAATACTATGAGAAAGATAAAGCAAGTACAACATGTGTTTGTGCCTGGGCCAACCTGATCTCCCGATTGCCAAACACTTTAATTCCCCTCCCCATTCTCACTCTGACCTTTCTGGCCTGGGCCTCCTCCATTGTCAGAGTGAGGCCAAATGCAAATTGGAGGAACAGCATATCATATTTTGCTTATAACCCAGCAGTATGAATATTGATTGCTCTAACCTGAACCCTTACATCCTCTCTCTCCTTCCTTCCCCCACCCAAGTCATTGTACTAGTCTGAAAGTTGTCTTGTTGAGTCTCATTGTCCACAACTCGTTTTCACCCAGCCCTCAGCTAACAATGGCCAGTTTCCTTTATCATCGTTACTTTGTTGTATTTATATAATTCATTTGTTCTATATCACTCTCCATCACCATCTATATCTCTCGTTTCCCTTTCCCCTGAATCTGCGTCTGGCGATGAGTCTCGACTTGAAACGTTATCCATTCCTTTTCTCGAGAGATGCTGTCTTTCCTGCTGAGTTACTCTATCTTTTTGTGTCTTTTTTCAGTTTAAACCAGCCTCTGCAGTTCCTTCCTACATACAACATGTGTTAATTCGGTGTACGGTGAGATTGTGCTGAAACTGTGATGTTTAAAACTTGCAGACTGTGGAAGTCAGAGCACCAGTTGTGACTGTGAGACGTGGTGTTGTGTTGGAAGCACACAGATGGCCTGGGACGTTCATTAGATGCATCAAGAAGTTGCTAGGGAGATGGTGCAGGACGTTCCCCCGGTTACGGCAGTGTTCCCTTCCTGGCAACCGTTCCCAAGTGGAACATACGGCTGTGAACAGAGTCCCCACCAGCCTTGCTGAGAAGCTGCTGGAACTGGGGCTGAACAATCCCCCGTGTGCCTGGGTCCTTGACTTTCTCACCGCCAGGCTCCAGGTGGTCAAGATGGGGACACATATCTCCATCCCCCTCACCCTGAACACAGGATCCACCCAGAGTTGTGTCCTCAGCCCCCTACTGTACTCCCTGTATACACACATGACTGTGGCCAGGTTCATCTCCAACTCCATCATCAAGTTTGCTGATGACTGTGGTGGCGGGCCTGATCTCCGATAATGATGAGAAGGCCTACCTGGAGGAGGTGGCTGATCTGGCACTCTAGTGTCAGGACAACAACCTCCTCTTGAATGTCACTAAAACTAAGGAGCTGATTGTGGACTTTAGAAGTGCTCAACATCCGAGGACGTACACACCACTGGGGATAAATGGGACTACTGTGGATAGGGTGAGCAGCTTTAAATACCTGGGAGTCCACATCACGGAGGATCTGACATGGACAACACGCACTGTCGCACTGGGCAAGGCAGCGCCTTTACCACCCCAGGCAACTGAGGAAATTCGAACGAACGCACTATAGGAACTACACTCACCCCCCTGCAGGACCTATACAACAGGAGATGCAGATCCAGAGCCAACAAGATCATGAAGGACCCCTACCACCCCAGCAACGGACTGTTCCAGCTACTACGGTCAGGCAAGCGCCTCCGCTGTCACGCTGTGAAAACAGAGAGGATGAGACAGAGTTTCTTCCCACAGGCCATCAGGACTGTAAACACTTATCTCACCAGGGACTAATTTACTGTTGTGTTGTGTCTTTTTTTTCATTGTTATCTAAAATGTAAATACTGGTTCTGTTCTGTGTTCTGTTGTTTTTGCACAATCCCGCAGGCATTACAGTTTCATTTCACTGCACATCTTGTATGTGTATGTGACAAATAAAGTTGACTTGAGAGTGACGGTGGAGAGAGAGTGGGTGACAGTGAGAGGTGGGGACAGAGGGGGAGAGAGAGACTTTGGGGCCTGTTTCAAGATGGCTGACTTTTGCCTCCTGGGAGAGAGAGAGTGGAGAGAGAGGAGGGAGATAGAGAGTGTGAGAGGAGAGAGGGTTAGAGAGAGCCGGGGAGAGAGGGAGAACGAAATAGGGTGGAGAGGGGGAGACAGTGGGAGGTGGAGAAACAGGGTGAGAGAGCGGGAGAGAAAGGGGAGAATGGGGAGAGAGAGATAGGGGAGAGGCAGGGGACAAGAGAGGGGGCAAAGGAAAGAGGGCGAGGGAGAGAAAGGGAGATAGAGAGACGGGGAGAAAAGAGTTTGGTGTCCACGAAAAATCGCCATCCCCCCCTCCAGTCCCCATGATGGTCATATCGATACTGGTGGTGGAGTTTCAGATCAGAGAGAGGGGAGAGAGAGAGACAGGGGAGAGAGAGAGAGATGTGAGAGGGAGAGGGGTGAAGAGAGAGAGATAGAGGAGAGAAAGAGGGTTAAACAGCCGGTAGAGAAAGAGATAGGGAGAGAGCGAGAGGAGGAAAGAATAAAGATGAGAGAGAGGGTGAGTGGAGAGGAGAGGTGGGGAGAGAGAGAGAGCGGGGGATGGAGAGGGCTGAGAGAGAGAGAAGAAGAGAGAGTGAGGGCTGAGAGAGAGGCAGACGAGGAGAGTGGGGAGAGAGAGGGGGCAGAGAGAGGATTGGGGAGAGAGGGTGAGAGGTGGAGAGAGAGAGAGGGGGAGAGAGAGAGCAGAGAGAGTGGGGAGAGAGGGGGAGCGAGAGATGAATGTGTGGAGGGGGTGAGACGGGGAGAGAATGGGGAGAGAGGGGAGGGAGAGGGCGAAGAGAGGGGGGAGAGTGAGTGGGAGAGAGAGAGAGAACGAAGGAGGGAGCGAGAAGAGGGGGTGGAGAGGGAGGAGAGAGCGAAGGAGTGGGGAGAGAGAGAGGGAGAAGGGAGAGAGAAAGAGAGAGGAGAAGAGAGGGTAGAGGTAGAGAGAGAAAGTGAGGTGGGAGGGAGAAATGGGGGAGAGTGTGGAGAGAGAGCAAGAGGGGGGGAGAGAGAGTTAGGGAAAAGAGAGGAGAGAGAGAGGACAGGGGGAGAGGGAGAGAGAGAAGGAGAGAGGAGGCGAGAGGGGGTAAGAGGAGAGCGATGAGAGGGAGGGGGGCAGGGGGAGAGGGAGAAGGGAGAGAGGAGAGATGGGGTGAGAGGAGAGAGTGAAGAGAGAGGGAGAGAGAGATGGGAGAGTGAGGTGGGGAGAGAGAATGGGGGAGAGAAAGAAGGGGGAGAGAGAGAGGGGGGGAGATAGGGGGATTATAGAGGCAGGGTTGCCAACTACCATGCATTGAGCGTGAGAATCACGCATTTTGCCAAATTCTCATGCTGATCACAAATTTATCAGGCTCTGAGAAATTCTGTGATCAATGAAAATTTTAAAACTAATATCAACTGCATGGGCCACGGGAGTTGGAAGCAGAAGCAGCGGCTGGGACAGGTGCGGACGGGGAGCGGGGATGGCGAGTGTTTGCTGAGCTGGCGAGTGTTTGCTGGGCTGGCGAGTCGCTCACTGCAACTCCGGCCATGGAGCAGCCTCACTGCAAGAGTCCAGGGCCATTGGAGGCATCGGAAGCGTTGCGCCGCTGCCGTGAGAGTCTCTGCCAAGTTCGCCCAGGTGACCAGCATGGATCAGGCTGCGGCTCAGTGCATCCTGGAGGACAACCAATGCTGCTGGAAGTAAGTACCAAGCACTGGGTAGAAACAGTGGAAGATAGTGGACTTCAAATGGGAGTGGTTGGAGAAAGCACCCTGCTTGCCTGCTAGATTTTCACTTACTGTAACTGCAGGAAAAATGTTCCCAATGTTGGGGAAGTTCAGAACCAGGGGTCACAATGATAAATAATTAAGAATAAAGGGCAGGTCAGTTAGGAATGAGATGAAGACGAACTTTCTTCACGCAGAGAGTTGTGAATCTGTGGAATTCTCTGCCACAGAAGGCAGTGCAGGCCAATTCATTGGAGGTTTTTAAGAGAGAGTTACATTTAGTTCTTGGGGCTAATGAAATCAAGGGCTATGGGGAAAAAAAACAGAAAGAGGTACTGATTTTAGATGAATTGCCATGATCATATTGAATGGCAGTGCTGGCTCGAAGGGCCGAATGGCCTATTCCTGCACCTATTTTCTATGTTTCTCTGCTTGAGCATATGGCAATAGAACTCAATCACTTGATTTTGAAGCATTCATGCATGGTGGAGGTATAATGTGGTCATAGAGTGATACAATGTGAAAACAGGCCCTTCGGCACAACTTGCCCACACCCGCCAACATGTCCCAGCTACGCTACCTGCTTTTGGTCCAATTCTCCAAAGCTGCCCTATCCATGTATCAGTCTAACTGTTTCTTAAATGTTGGGATGGTCCCTGCCTCAACTACCTCCTTTGGCAGCTTGTTCCATACACACACCATCCCTTGTGTGGAAAAAGTTACTCCTTAAAAAGTTACCTCTTAAAAATAAATCATACAAAAAACATTGAAATCATATTTCTACAATGCACTAAAACATGATTTTAATACATCAAATTTCAAAAAGTCCCTACCCTGGGAGGGGGGACGTGGCAGTTCCACACCCTCTCCCCACTCGGTTGCTCCACTCTGTCACCGGGTACCCCCAAAGCCAGTGATCAGTGATGGCTCAGCCTCCCCACTTTAAAAATCGCTCCACGGCCCCTGGTTCAGACGGAGAACACTGCCAGATGTGAGCGGGGAACTGAGGCCAGTTGTCCATGATGTCTGGATCCCAATGCTCAGCGCTTCATGCTTCGGAGTTGGCTAATGTTATTGATTTGTAATTAGCCTGATTTGTAATTAGTTGACAAAACCTTAATTTATTAATCTGGAATATCCAGGGGGATGGGCTAAGTGTAATATTAAAATGACATGCAAGGTGTCAGGCTGTCTGTCACAACATACTGCCCCGATGACCCATTATTTCCTTCAGTTAAATATTGGGAAGGTAGCACTATTGTCATTTGCCACTCAACTATTATGTTTGTTTACTTCACTGCCTATTTCTAACCCCCCCCCCCCCCCCCAAACCCCCCCGCCCTAAATTCCTTTGACAGGTTGAATAGAAATGTCCCCAATCTGTCCCCGGGGTGGAGAGAGAGGAGGGGGATAGAGAGTGTGAGGGGAGAGAGAGGGTGAGAGAGAGCCGGGGAGAGTGTGGAGAGAGGGAGAAAGAAAGAGGTTGGAGAGGGTGGGATGTGGATAGACGGGGAGAGAAGGTGAGAGAGAGCCAGGGAGAGTGGAGAGAGAAAGAGAGATAGGGGAGAGACAGGGGACGAGAGAGTGAGAGGAGGAAAGGAAAGAGGGGCAGGGTGAAAAAGGGGGAGAGAGAGATGAAAGAGGGGGAGAGAGAGAAGGAAGAGAGAGTTTGAGGGCCTGTTTCAAGAGGGCCGAATTATGCCTCCTGTTCGCAGCGAGGGCGACAAAATGGCCGTCCCCCCCCCCCTCCCGTTCCACCCCCCCCCCCCCGAGAGAAAGTGAGAGAGGGGAGAGAACGAGGGAAATGAGGGTGAGAGAGGGACAGAGTGGGGGAGAGCGGGAGTGAGAGAGACAGGGAAGAGATGGAGAGAGAGGGAACGAAAAGAGAAGGGGAGAGAGAGGGGATAGATAGGGATAGGGGTAGAGAGAGGCGGAGTAGATAGAGATAGGGGTAGAGAGAGAGGGCAGAGACAGAGGGGGGCAGGGTGGAGGGAGAGAGAGAGAAGGGGAGAGATGGGGAGAGAGGGAACATGGGGAGAGAAAGAGAGGAGTGAGGGGAGAGAGAGTGAGAGGAATGTGAGAGAGAGGGGGGAGGGAGGGTGTGAGAGGGAGATGGGGAAAGAGAGAGCTAGGGGAGAGTGGGGAAGAGATGGGGAGAGAGGGAGGGGGAAAGGAAAAGAGGGTGATAGAGAGTAGAAGAAAGAGACAGGAGTCAGGGGTAAAGGAGAGAGGGGTGAGAGAGAGGGGGAATTGAGAGACCGGGCAGAGGCAGTTTGGGGGTTACACAAAAAGCTGGAGAAACTCAGAGCAGCAGCATCTAAGAGGCGAAGGAGATAGGCGACGTTTCGGGTCGAGACCCTTCTTCAGACTGGTCAGGGGATCAGGGAAACGAGAGATATAGACAGTGATGTGGAGAGATAAAGAACAATGAATGAAAGATATGCAAAAAAAAAGTATCGATGATAAAGGGAACAAGCCATTGTTAGCTGTTTGTGTGTGAAAATGAGAAGCTAGTGCGACTAGGGTGGGGGAGGGAGATAGAGATAGAGGGAATGCCAGGGCCCGAGGCTGAGGGAGAGGTGGGAGGGGGAGGGACAGCAAGGGCTAACAGAATTGAGAAAATTCAATGTTCAAGCCAAAGGATGCAGTCCCCAAGCGGAATAAGAGGTGCTGTTCCAACTTGCGGTGTTGCTCACTCTGGCCGTGGAGGAGGCCCGGACCGAGAGGTCGGATATGGAATGGGAGGGGGAGTTGAAGTGCTGAGCCAACGGGAGGTCGGGTTGGTTTTTGCGGACCGAGCGGAGGTGTTCGCCGAAACGATCGCCAAGCCTCCGCTTGGTCTCACCGATATAGATCCATCTGGCATCTGGAGCAGCGGAATGCAGTAGATGAGGTTGGAGGAGGTGCAGGTGAACCTCTGTCGGACCTGGAAAGACTGCTTGGGTCCCTGAAAGGAGTGGAGGGGGGAGGTGAAGGGACCTGTTTTCAAGATGGCCGACTTTGCCTCCTGTTCCCAGCAGAGGGCGACAAAGTGGCCGTTTCCCCCCGTATCCAGAGTCCCCATGATGGTCAACATCTACCCTGGTGGTGGAGTTTCAGATCAGAGAGGGGGAGAGTGAGAGGCGAGGAAAGAGGGGGGAGGGAGAGAGGGGGAGAGAAAGGGTTGAGAGAGGGGAGAGAGAAGGGAGAGAGGGAAACAGAGAGATAGGGGGGAGAGAGAGAGAAGGAAAGAGAAGGGGAGAGAGGGGAAATAGGTAGGGGTTAGAGAGGGGAGAGAGGTATGGTGTAGAGAGAGTGGGGGAGAGAGAGAGGGCAGAAGAGGGGGGAGAGAGTGGGGATGTGAGAGAGGGAGGGGCGGAGAAAGGGAGCTGGTGAGAATGAGGGTGGAGAGAGAGAGGGGGGGAGAGAGTGAAAGGTGGGAGGGAGCAAGGGCGAAAGAGGGGGAAAGAGAGAGGGGGGAGAGAGAGTGAGGGGAGAGATAGAAGGGGAGAGGGGAGAGAGACGGGGAGAGAGAGATGGTGAGAGAGCAACAGGGGAAGGAAAGAGGGGCAGAGACAGGAGAGAGAGGGGGGGCAGAGAGTGATGGGGTGAGAGAGAGGGTTAGAGAGTCAGGGGAGGAGAGAGTGGGGGGAAGTTAGGGGGCAGAGAGAGAGAGAGAGGGGGTGGTGAAAGACAAAGGGGAGAGAGAGAGGGGAAATGAATGATAGGGGAGTGAGAGAGAGGGGGGAACAGAGAGACAGGGGAGAGAGAGTTTGGCGATGTTTCAAGATGGCCGACTTTGCCTCCTGTTCCTGGAGGTGACAAAATGCCCCCCGCCCCCCCCCCCGCACCCTGCCCCGTATCCACGAAAAATCATGGGATTGTCAACATCCACACTGGTGGTGGAGTTTCTGATCAGAGAGAGGGGGAAAGGAAAGAGAGAGAGAGGGGAGAGAGAGGGGGAGGGAGAGAGTGGGTAGAGGGAGAGGTAGAGAGGGAGAGAGAAAGGCAGAGAGAGGTGGAGAGAAAGAAGGAAGAGAGAAGAGAGAGGGGGGAGAGAAAAGGCAGTGAGAGAGGGGCAGAGAGAGTGGGGAAGAGAATGAGCGAGGGTGGGGAGAGAGGGGAGAGGGAGAGAGGTGGGGAGAGTGAGAGGTGAAGAGTGATGGGGAGAGAGAGGGGGAGAATTGGGAGAGAGAGTGATGTGAGAGACGGAGAGAGAGAGAGAGGAGGGAGAATGGTGAGAGAGAGATGATGAGAGGGGGAGAGAGAGGAGAAGGAGAGAGGTGGAGGGAAGGGTAGAGAGAGAGAGAGAGGAGATTTAGGAAAGAGAGAGAAGGGGGAGAAGAGTGTGAGAGAAAGAGGAGAGAGAGGGGAAGAGATGGAGAGGAGGGAGAATGGGGGAGAGGGAGTGATGTCAGAGACAGGGCGAGAGAGAGGTGAGAGAGAGTGGGTTAGAGAGGACAGGGGAGTGGAGTGAGAGTGAGAGAGTGTATTATCAAATATTTGTTTCCATTCCACGTCTGTATCTCTAAACTAAAACTAGTGGTGTTTGGGGGTTTCAAGGGCGATTTTGCGCTGGTCGGCACAGAATCGGTGGGCCGAAGGGCTCATCTGTTTCCAGTGCTGATATCTCTGAAGTAAAAAAAGGAAAAAGTTGAAACAGGGCGAGAAGGTCGAAGGTTTGGGGTGTTTCAAGATGGCGAGAGCGCGACTTTTGCCTCTGTATCCATGGACAAACACCCCCCCCCCCCCCATCCAGAGTCACCATGATGGTCAACATCTACACTGGTGGTGGAGTTTCAGATCAGAGAGCGAGAGAGGAGGAGGGGGGGGGGGAGAGAGAGAGAGAGAGAGAAGAGAGAGAGAGAGAGAGAGAGAGCAGAGAGAACGGATGCAGATGAGAGAGCGGGGTGGAGAGAGAGGGGGCGAGAGAGAGGGGTGAGTGGGGAGAGAGAGAGGGTTGTAAGAGAGAGGGTAGGAGATAGGGGAGAGACAGAGGGGGAGTGTGCGAGATGGGGAAAAGGAAAGTGAGTGAGAGTGGGGAGAGAAGAGAGAGATTGGGGAGAGAGAGAGATATTGGAGAGAGAGTTGGCGAGAGAGTGAGGGGGAAGGGAAAGAGGGTGAGGGGCGGGGAATGGAAAGAGTGGAGGGAGAGAGAGTGACAGGGGGAGACAGAATACGGGTCCCATGATGGTCAACATGGAGGTGGAGTTTCAGATCAGAGAGAGAGGGAGAGAGAGAGGTGGGAGAAAGAGGGGGTGAGAGAGGTGCCAGAGATAGAGGTGGTGAGTAAGAGGAGGGAGAGAGGGGAGAGAGATGGAGAATGAGGAGAGAGATATGGGAGGGAAAGGGGGAGATAAGGTGGGGAGAGAAAAGGGTGTGAGCGAGACAGGAGGGAAGGAAAGAGAGGGGGAGTGCAGCGGGGGGAAGAAAATAGATAGAGCTGGGGAGAGATAGAGGGTGGATGGGCGGGGAGAGAGTATGGGGGCCTGTTTCAAGATGGCCGACTTTTGCCTCCTGTTCCCAGCGGAGGGTAACAAGTTTTTCCCCTCTGTATTCATGAAAAAACACCTTATGCAGAGTCACCACGATGGTCAACATCTACACTGGTGGTGCAGTTTCAGATCAGAGAGAGGGGGGGGGGGAGAGAGATAGAGACAGAGGAGGAGGGAGTGAGGGCAGAGAGAGAGAGTGATGTGAGAGACAGGGGGAAAGAGAGAGAAGGGAGAGAGGTGAGAGCGAGGGGGGTAGAGAGTGGGGGTGAGAGAGTGTATCAAATATTAGTTTAGTTTCCATGCTGTATCTCTGGACTAAACTAGTGCATGAAAGGGCGATCGCTGGTCGGCACGGACTCGGTGGGCCGAATGGCCTGTTTCCGCGCTGTATCTCGGAAGTAAAAAAGGAAAATGTGAAGCAGGGAGAGGAGGGCGAAAGTTTGTGGCCTGTTTCAAGATGGCCGACTTTTGCCCCCTGTTCCCAGCGGAGGTGAAAAAATGGCCGTTTACCTCCCGTATCCACGAAAAATCACCATCCCCCCTTATCCAGAGTCCCCATGATAGTCAACATCTACACTGGTGGTGGAGTTTTAGATCAGATAGAGGGAGAGAGAGACAGGGTGGGGGAGAGAGAGAGAGAGAGAGAGAGAGAGAGAGAGAGAGAGGAGGAGAGAGAGAGAGGGGAGGGACAGAAGGGGAGATGAATAGGGTGAAGGGAGAGAGGGAGACAGGAGGGAGAGAAGAGGGAGAGAGATTGGGGAGAGAAAGAGTGGGAGAGAGAGTGGGGGAAGAGAGAGAAAGAGATAGGGCAGAGAGAGAGGGGAAAGACAGGTGGGGAGATAAAGAGGTGGGGAGAGGGAAAGGAAAGAGAGGGACAGAGGGGGGAGAGAAAGAGGGGAAGAGGGGTGAGAGAGAGGGGAAAGAATGAGAGGGGGAGAGAGGGGGAAAGAATGAGAGGGGGAGTAGATAGAGAGGGGGGGAGAGATAGGGGGTTGTGAGAGAGAGCGGGGAGTGAGAGGGCGGAGAGAGAGAGAGGGCAGAGTGGAGAGAGAGAGGGAGGGAGAGAGTAGAGAGATGGGGGGAGAGAGGGGGAGAGTGGAGAGGGGGGAGGGGCGAGAGGGGAGAGAGAGAAAGGAATGTGAGAGAGGGGGAGAGAAAAGGGAGAGTGAGAGGATTGTGAGAGAGGGGGAGAGGAGAGAGATTGGGAGAGAGAGAGTGGGAAAGGATAGACGCAGCGAAAGAGAGGAGATAGTGGGGGAGAGAAGAGGTGGAGCGAGTGAAAAGGGAGAGAGAGTGTGAGGGCAGAGAGAGCGAGGGAGGGGGGAGTGTGAGAGCTGCAGAGAAAGGAGAGGGAGCGAGAGGGGGAGAAAGGGGAGGGAGGGGAGGAGAAATATCGAGAGAGAGGGGGGCAGAGAGATAGAGGGCGGAGAGAGAGAGCAGAGCAGAGAGAGAGGAGGGAGAGAGAGAGTGTGTGTGAGGGTGGATAGATGGGGAGAAAGGAGGGAGGGGGAAGAGAGGAGGGAAATGGGGAGAGAGAGAGGAAGAGGTGGTGAAAGAGAGAGGGGCGGAGAGAGGAGGGAGAGAGAGAGCGGGTAGGAGAGAGGAGAGAGAGGCGTCGGGGAGAGGGATGGGGAGAGAGCGAGATGGGGAAAGGAAAGAAGGTGAGAGAGAGGGGGAGAGATAGTCAGGGGAGAGAGTGAGTGGTAAAGGAAAGAGAGGGGGGGAGAGAAGAGAGGGGAGAGAGTTTGGGGCCTGTGTCAAGACTTTTGCCTGCTGTTCCCAGCAGAGGGCGACGAAATGGCCATCCCCCCCCCCCCCCCCCCCCCCCCCCCCCCTTATCCAGAGTCCCCATGATGGTCAACATCTACACTGGAGCCGGAGCCCGGAGCGGGGAGACTGCGGCCGCCTCGGGGATGGATGCGCTCAGGGTGTGGATTTATTAACGAGCCGAAGCACTGAGGAGAGCGGATATTTCACCGCGCTCTTCACCTGCTCCCTGAACATGGACTGGGTCGCCGCGTAAATAAATGTGTTCATGCAGCAGCTGAGATTCCTCAGCAAAAACCCGACGTAGTTAAATATATATTGAGAATCATTCATATCATTTCCACTTCCTGTGATCTGATAATAGACAAAGTCTACAACAAACGTCAGCCACAGGAGGATGAAGCTGCCGGAGATGGTGAAGAGTAAAACCACAGACCTCCTCCTGCTCTCCATCTCCGGGTCACTGCGGTTCTCCCCCTTGCTCTCACCCCTCAGCCCCTTACGGACCCGACTGGCCACTAAAATGTGCCGGACTGTCAGAGCGTTGAGCAGCAGGATTACAGCGAAAGGGAGGAGCGGAGTTGAAACCGTGTCGATCCAGTCAAATGCGACCCACCCGGGTCAGTGTAATAACTGTCCACGGGGTCACAGAACCACGGGACATTGTCGATGATTGTCCGGGGTTCCACCGTGAAGTAGCGGGGAACGTTTTTCAGCCAGAACAGAAGGCCGGCTGTTGCCAGAACCGCAGCTGCAGTTTTCCCGGTGCAATATTTAGTTTTTAGCTTCTGGCAACAAATGGCGACAAACCGATCAAAGGTGAAAGTGACGGTGAACCAGACAGAACAGTCTGTAGCTGCAAACCTCAGTACATTGATAACACTGCACACAGGGATGATGGACAGGAAACTCCAATTAAAGTAATGATATTTGATTTGAACCAAAATGACCTCGATGATAAGGACCAGTAGATCGGCCGCTGCCATGGCCACCAGGTAGCGAGTGGTGCAGGTGGAGAGGCCGCACTTTCCCCGGGACAGGATCACAATCGCTGCTAAATTCACTGCGGAGAGAGAAGGGGAACGGATAATGGGCGTTACTGAACACATTCTCCGGGGTTAAACACCGGCTCGACTTTCAGCTAAAGATCGCCAGTGTTGGAGTCGGTGCGAGGCTGCAAGTTTAACAATGTCAGAGCCGGCTCCGACTGTGCCCGACCTGCCTGCTTCAGGGGAGATGAGATACGGCGGGGTAAAGGTCGGGGAGGGAACGAGCAGCCACCCGCTACAATAGGCCTAATGGTCCTTTCTAAAGTTAACCCTGCTCACAGTCTCTGATGGGGCCGGTTTCACAGTCTTAACCGTGACCAGCCGCGTTTAACCAGGGCTCTGGGAACTCGGCATCTGATGGGGACGAGGAGGGTTCCAGAGGGAAGGCAGGGACAACTTAAAATCCGACAGCAGAGTGGCTCCGTTAATAGATTCATTCCACAGTGAGTCCAGTTCAGTAACAACACACACACACGCCGGTAGATTCGCGGCCAATGGTTCAGGAGATCGATCCAATTATTGACCAGGCGGTCGAATCCGACTGTGACAGACTCCATTGTGAGACACAGTGTCCACAGGAGCGAGTGTTCACTCTGATCAATAACTCAGTCACAGTGAAACCCCACCCAGTCACACTGTCCCGGAGAGCTGTCTGTCCCGAGCAATGGGACAACTCTGGGCAAGGTTCCACTGAAGGCAGGAACATCATTCTAGTGGGTCCCGGCTGTGAGAGAAAAAGGGGGCTAGATTCTGCTCTCTGAAAATAAGAAAAATCACAGCGTTAACTCAAAAGTATTTCACTGAGAGGATTGATAGACTTCACATATTCTTGTAAAACGATCATCAGTTGGGAAGTTTGTAACATGATCAGAATCAGGTCAACACCGGGTAACTCACAGAGTTATAAAACTTGAATATTTCTGCTCACTTACCTGGGACTCCAACGGCAGCAATTATTACATACAAGATTTTCTCCACCTTGTCATATTCCAAAGCTTTCCCCCCCATTTTCTCTGCCCCGCGACGTGTCCCCGTGAGCGAGTGGTAATCTCTCGCAATGAAATGCTGGGGCAGAACATTCCCCGAGATGTTATACCATTTTCCGTCTCCACCGGGACAGTGCAGTTTCAACAGAGTTTAAAAATAGAGATTTTGAAATGATTCACATCAGCCAAGTGAAATCCCCGCTGAGACAGGTCGTGATTTATTCAGGGAATTGATTGAGAAACTCCACAGGTTGGGAATTGTGGCGAGACTGAGGGATGGAAATTGGGAGCGGCATTGTTCCAGCCATGGGGATATTGTTTCAAACTCCATCTGATCCAACTCTCCACCTCGTGTTGTTTATCTGATTCCCTTCATTGCATTTCACTCAGTAAGACAATCCAAAATTCCAGGGACCCTCTCAGGGCTTCAGTTGCCCAGTTTTAACTGGGCGGCCTTTGTCCAGGGACGTGCGGTCAGGGGAGGCAGAGCCTCACCTCTCATACTCCCAATGAATTTAGCTGTAAAGAAAAGTAAAGAAAAATAATAAAATAAAACAAATATAATTTTTTTACACTGATCTGTATTATAAATGTCATTTCTATATGAATCTAATGATCTTTTATAGTCAAAATCGCCAAATTTGCGCAGCCCCGCTGCAAATAAAGGGAGAGATGAGAGGTGAGGCAGCGCCGAGCTGAGCCTCCCCTCTGATTGCGCAACCCCTCAGAAACTGCACGGAACGCGGACAATAAGCGTGTGCCTATTACTATTTCTATGTATGTCACCAATGTAATGTGTGTAAACCCCTTCATTACATGTCCTCGCCTTCCATAGTCCAGGTAGGTTATTTCAGTATAAATATATTAAATTCGTGCTCGCTGGTCTCATCATAAAACTGCAATGAAAAAGCACCAAGGGAGGCAGCGATCACATCCGCCTCACAAGGGGGGTGTCTTGATCCCAATGGAGGAAGAGCGAGCGTCAATTTCATAGGCTCAGCCCACGTAATTGACATCCCAAAGACTCACGACACTGAGAGAACAGAAACATTGTAGCCTCAGGATTGTTCTAAACCTAAATATCACGCACTTCTCCCTCCTCCCTTTCTCTCTCCCTCTATCCTTACTGCTGTCTACTCTCTGAACTGTTACTCTGTTACCTACACATCTCTATTCTCACTCTCTGCGCCGCCCTCTCTCCCATTACCCCCCCCCCCCCCCCACCTCACTCACACCGCATCTCTCCTTCCGTTACTCTGTATCTCTCTGGACCTTCCCTTTATCCCTTTTTTCAACCCACTCTATCGGAACACCCTTCTCTCTTCAACTCTCCACTCTCCCTTTGATTGTTCACTCCTTCCATCTTTGCCGCTTTCATCAAATCTGCTATCACTCCCTTTCATCTTTGTACTCTCTTTGTTTCTCTATTTTCCCCAACTCTCCACCTGCTCGCCCTCACTTCTCTCTCCAACGCCTTTCTCGGGAAGTGGGGTTAAACCGGTTAGCCACCGTGGGATGTAATAATTGTTCACACACACTCCCTCACACTCCAGCAGCCCTTCCAGGTGAGACAGATGTTCACCTGCACCTTCTCTAATCTCATCTGCTGCATGTGCTGTTCCATATACGGCCTCCTTTACACCGGTGTGGTCAAGGCTTGACTGCGCCCGTTTCGCCGAACACTTACCCTCTTTCGCCAAGGTCTACCGGATCTGCCCATTTCTAACCATTATAACTCCCCTTCCGACACTGACCTTTCTGTCCTGGGCCTCCTCCATTGCCAGAGTGGGGCTACATGCACCGTTTGTATTCCGTTTTGGTATCTTCGAACCTGATGGAATGAATATGGAATTATACAATGTTAGGTAGGTAATGTGCAAAGTCCCACTTTCCCCTCGCTCTTCCTCGTGCCTCACCCGGACCCGTTCATCTGTTCATCCCTCTCTCGTTATAATCCCATCCTCTTCAATCCTTATCATAGATCGTTTATTGTTTAATCTCTGGTCTCAACCACCTGACTATGAAAACGTTATTTACTTGCATCCGTTCATCGTTCATCTCGCTTTGTCCTGCCTCCCTCTGCCCAGCCTTCTCCCCCATACCACCACAGTCTGAAGAAGGGTCCCGAACCGAAACGTCAACTATCCATATTCTTAGAAGGATTAGGAAGTTCGGCATGTCCCCTACAACTGTCAGCAACTTCTACAGATGCACCATCACAAGTATTTTATCGGGATGCATCACAGCTTGGTTTGGGAACCGCTCCATCCAAGACCGCGAGAAATTGTCGTGAATTGTGGACGCAGCCCAGACCATCACACAAACCAACCTCCCTTCTATTGACTCCAATTATACATCACGCTGTTGGAGCAACGTTTACAAGCCCCGGCCTCAGCTCACACCCGTATGCCCGGACCCCGGCATCCGCTCCTGCCGCCAGCCCTTTCCTTCCCTTCTCTCCTTCCCTTCTTCTCTCCTTCCCTTCCCTCCCTACTTCCTCTCTCTTTTCCCTTCTCTCATTCGCTCCATCCCTTCTTTCTCTCCTTCCCTCCTTTCTCTACTTCCCTCCCTTCTCTCCCTCCCTCCCTCCCACACACACATCACGCACAGACAAGGGGTGACATTGAAACAGGAGATGTGGAGAGTATGGATAGAACTAAGGAATTGTAAGGGTAAAAATACCCTAATGTGACCTCTAAAGGCCCCCAAACAGTAGTGTGAATATTGGGTGCAAGTTGATTCGGAATTAAAATTGGCATGTAGTATAGGTAATGCTGCAGTTCTGGGAGATTTCAACATGCAGGTAGACTGGGAAAATCAGGTTGGTACTGGACCCCAAGAAAGGGAGTTTGTGGAGTGTCACTGTGATGGATTCTTAGAGCAGCTTGTATTGGAGCCTACCAGGGAGAAGGCAATTCTGGATTTAGTGTTATGTAATGAACTGGATTTGATAAAGGAACCTGAGGTTAAGGAGCTATTAGGAGGTAGTGACCATAATATGGTCAAGTATAATCTACAATTGGAGAGGGAGAAGGGTGGATCGGAGGTGTCAGTGTTACAGTTGAATAAAGGAGACAATGGAGCCATGAGGGAGGAGCTGGCCAAAGTTGACTGGAAAGATCCCCTGGCAGGGAGGACAGTGGAACAACAATGGTAGGTATTTCTGGGTATAATACAGAAGATGCAGGATCAGTTCATTCCAAATTCGAAGAAATATTCCAAGGGGAGTAAGGGGCGAATTGGCTGACGAGGAATGTCAGGGACAATTTAAATGTAAAAGAGAAGAAGTACAACGTAACAAAGATGAGCGGGAAGCAAGAGGATTGGGTAATGTTTAAGGAGCAACAGAAGATAACTAAAAAGGCAATATGGGGAGAAAAGATGAGGTACGAACGTAAGCCAGCCAAGAATATGAAGTAGTATAGTAAAAGCTCCTTTAGGTATGTGAAGAGGAAAAAGTTAGTTACGACCAAATTTGGACCCTTGAAGACTGAAAAAGGTGAATTCATTATGGGGAACAAGGAAATGGCAGATCAGTTGAACAGGTACATTGGATCCGTCTTCACTAAGGAGGACATTAACAATCTTCCTGATGTACTAGTTGCCAGAGGATCTACAGTGACTGATGGGACTGAAGGCTGATAAATCCCCAGGGCCTGATGGTCTGCATCCCAGGAACTGGCTCTAGAAATCATGACGCATTGGTGATCATTTTCCAATGTTCTATAGATTCAGGATCAGTTCCTGTGGATTGGAGGGTAGCTAATGTTATCCCACTTTTTAAGAAAGGCGGGAGAGAGAAAACGGAATTATAGACCAGTTAGCCTGACATCGGTAATGGGGAAGATGCTGGAGTCAATTATAAAAGATGAACTAGCCGCACATTTGGATAGCAGTAACAGCATCGGTCCGAGTCAGCATGGATTTACGAAGGGGAAATCATACTCGACTAATCTTCAGGAATGTTTTGAGGATCTAACGAGGAAAATGGACACGGGAAAGTTAGTGGTTGTAGTGTACTTGGACTTTCAGAAAGCATTTGATAAGATCCCACATAAAATATACATCAATGATTTGGATGAAGGGATTCAAAGTAACATTAGCAAATTTGCAGATGACACAAAGCTGGGTGGCAGTGTGAACTGTGAGCAGGATGCTATGAGAATGCAGGGTGATTTTGACAGGTTGGGTGAGCGGGCAGATGCATGGCAGATTGAGTTTAATGTGGATAAATGTAAGGTTATCCACTTTGATAGCAAAAACAGGAAGGCTGATTATTATCTAAATGGTGTCAAGTTGGGAAAATGGGAAGTGCAACGGGATCTGGGGTTCCTTGCTCATCAGTGAATGAAAATAAGAATGCAGGTACTGCAGGCAGTGAAAAAGTGAATGGCATGTTGGCCTTCATAACAAAAGGTGTTGAGTATAGGAGCAAAGAGGTCCTTCTGCATTTGTACAGGGCCCTAGTCAGACCACATCTGGAGTATTGTGTACAGTTTTGGTCCCCTAACTTGAGGAAGGACATTCTTGCTACTGAGGGAGTGCAGCGTAGGTTTACAAGGTTAATTCCCAGGATGGCGGGACTGTCATATGCTGAGAAAATGGAGTGGCTGGGCTTGTATACTCTGGAGTTTAGAAGGATGAGAAGGGATCTTATTGAAACATATAAGATTATATAGGGTTCGGACACGCCAGAGGCAGGAAACATGTTCCCAATGTTGGGGGAGTCCAGAACCAGGGGCCCCAGTTTGAGAATAAGGAGTAAGCCATGTAGAACGGAGACGAGGAATCACTTCTTCACACAGAGAGTTATGAATTCTGTGGAATTCTCTGCCTCAGAGCGCAGTGGAGGCCGGTGCTCTGGATACTTTCAAGAGAGAGCTAGATAGGGCTCTTAAAGATAGCGTTGCCATGGGGATATGGGGAGAAGGCAGGAACGGGGTACTGATTGAGGATGATCAGCCGTGATCACATTGAATGGCGGTGCTGGCTCGAAGGGCCAAATGGCCTTCTCCTGCACCTATTGTCTATTGTCTATTGTCAATTGGCTCATCCCCGGATTGCGACTGGGTTCTTTTCCCAGGAGCTCTGTGTAACCCGAACGGTTTGCAAATGGGAAATGCCAAGGTAAGGACCGATTTCCCACTTGGTAGAAGATGCCTCCAGTCTCACAGCAACGGCGAAATCCATCCGCTGGACTCCCAAACTCTCTATTGGATGGATGGGCCGTACATAAAGAGGGTGACCGTGCAGTGGGGAGGATCTGCATCTAAATGTAGAGCAGACAAAATGTATAGGAAAGAACTGCAGATGCTGATTTACACCAATGATAGACTCAAAATGCTGGAGTAACATAGCGGGAGAGGCGGCATCTCTGAATAGAAGGAATGGGTGATGTTTCGGGCCTATCTTCAGTGTAAACCAGCATCTGCACTTCTTATATCACCCTCTCTATCTATTGTTTGCCTCACCCCTGACTCTCAGTGTGAAGAAGGGCCTTGACCCGTAACGTCACCTGCTCCAGAATTCTGTGACTATCTTAAATGTAGAGCAAGATGGGGGGAAAATGGCCTGGAAGAGAGACCATCTACAGAGGATCAGTTCTTCTCATTATGGTAGTGTTTAGTTTGTGCCCAGTCTGTATTGGAGAACTTTATGTGAAGGCTTATTATTGTCATGTGTACTGAGAAAGTGAAAAGCTTAGTTTTCAAAGGTTTCAAAGGCCTTTTATTGTCACCTGTACCAATTAAGGTACAGTGATATTTGAATTACCAATCCGTCGTACAAAAAAAGTAACAAGACACACAACTACATAAAAGTTAACATAAACATCCTCCACAGCGGATTCCTCACTGTGATGGAAGGCAATAAAGTCTAACCTTCTTCCCTCACTTTTCTCCTGCAGTCGGGGCAATCGGAGCTCCCGCAGCTGGCGATCGAAGCCCCCACGTCGCGGCAATCCAAGCTCCTGCGGCGGTGTACTCCAAGCTCCCGCGTCGTGGCGTTCCAAGCTCCCGCAGCCTGCGGTCGAAGCATGGTAAAGCGTCTCAGGCTGTGAGTAGAATAAATTAACATTGCATCTGGTTAACCCAGAGAACACGGTCCCTCATTGATGTGTGGGAAGGAGCAGAACTGCAGATGCTGGTTTGAACCGAAGATAGACACAAAATCTGGAATATCTCAGTGGGTCAGGCAGCATCTGTGGAGAAAAGGAATGGGTGATGTTTAGGGTCGAGACTCTTCTTCAGACTGAGAGTCAGGGGTGAGGGAAATGAGAGATATGGAAGACATTTGAAAGCAGACGATGATCAAGGAAATGATCATTCGAAGGTAGACACAAAATGCTGGAGTAACTCAGCGGGACAGACAGCATCTCTGGAGAAAAGGAATGGGTGACATTTCGGGTCGGGACCCTTCTGCAGACTAGAATGGTTCATTGTTGGCAGGGGAGAAGATGGCAACTAGGCATACAATCAGTAAAATTAATCAGGACAGTGTAATCAAACCCGAAATGTCACCTGCCCCTTTTCTCCAGGGATGCTGTCAGTCCCAATGAGTTCCTCCAGCCTTTTGTGTCTATCTTCAGTTTTTCATTGATCTTTGACATTGCCCTCCATGGTGAATAGAGCCTTTTGGTATGCAGGCCTTGTTTTCTCAGGACCGTATGATGCTGGGAAGGTCAGTACGCATGATGGACCGGGCAGTGTCCACCACCTTTTATAGTCTCCTTCTCACCTGGGCTTTCAAGTTGCCGAACCTGGCCGTGATGAAACCAGTCAAGGATGCTGCCATGTACAGGTCCACCACCGATTTTCCAGCACCCTTGGTTCCAGAGCCTTTCTGGATTATCCTTTTTGCCGGACAAAAATAGGTCATGGTCTCGAGGGGAGTTCAATGGTACTGGAACGGTCCACCTAGGCCGCCGGTGGGCTGAGATATCAGCCCGTAAAGTTGGCCGTGGAAGTTGGCAATTGGAACGGATCTGCCGGCTCTGGCCGCAGGGGGCAAATTCATCCCTCCGGTCGGCACAGAAGTCCCGATGAGGTTAAGATCAGCTGCCTCACCCAGCCTGGGTACCACATTTTCAGGGAGAATTCCAGGGGCATTTCAAGAGCACTCTGGTAATTTTATCTGGACCACCAGTTGCCGCAGAATCGGTAGTGGACCTGCACATTGTGTTTGTTTGCGTATGCGCACTGCTTGATGTTAGTGTTTGAGGTACTTTTCCCTGGGTTGGGATGAATAGTCACTCATGGATTCACTCGACACTGGATAACTATCTCTCCTGCCTAGAGTCACACAACATGCAAGCAGGTCATTCGGCCCAACGTACTCAAACCGACCAACATGTCCCATCTACACTAGTCCTACCTGCCTTGTTTGGCCCATAACCTTCCTAAACCATTCCTATCCATGTACCCGTCCGTTATGCTTCACAGAAGCTGGTAAATTAATCATGGGGAACAAGGACATGGTAGAACCAATTGAATAACTATTTTGGTTCTGTCTTCAGTAAGGAAGACATAAATAATCTGCCGGAAATAGCAGGGGACTGGAGGTCAAATGAGATGGAGGAACTGAGTGAAATCCAGGTTAGCGAGGAAGTGGTGTTAGGTAAATTGAATGGATTAAAGGCCAATAAATCCCCAGGGCCAGATAGGCTGCATCCCAGAGTACTTAAGGAAGTAGCCCCAGAAATAGTGGATGCATTAGTGATAATTTCTCAAAACTCTTTAGATTCTCGAGTAGTTCCTGAGGATTGGAGGGTAGCTAATGTAACCCCACTTTTTTAAAAGGGAGGGAGAGAAAAAACGGGGAATTACAGACCAGTTAGTCTAACATCGGGAGTGGGGAAAATGCTAGTCAGCTATTAAAGATGGGATAGCAGCACATTTGGAAAGTGGTGAAATCATTGGACAAAGTCAGCATGGATTTATGAAAGGTAAATCATGTCTGACGAATCTTATAGAATTTTTCGAGGATGTAACTAATAGAGTGGATAAGGGATGTGTTACATCTGGACTTTCAGAAGGCTTTTGACAAGGTCCCACATGAGCGATTAGTATGCAAACTTAAAGCACATGGTATTGGGGGTTCAGTATTGATGTGGATAGATCGCTGGCAGACAGGAAGCAAAGAGTAGCAGTAAACGGGTCCTTTTTAGAATGGCAGGCAGTGACTAGTGGGGTACCGCAAGGCTCAGTGCTGGGACCCCAGCTATTTACAGTATATATTAATGATCTGGATGAGGGAATTGAATGCAACATCTCCAAGTTTGTGAATCCATGAGTGACTATTCATCCCAACCCTGGGAAAAGCACCTCAAACACTAACATTAACTTTGTGGATGACACGAAGCTTGGGGGCAGTGTTGGCTGTGAGGAGGATGCTAGGAGGCTGCAAGGTGACTTGGATAGGTTGGGTGCGTGGGCAAATGCATGGCAGATGCAGTATAATGTGGATAAATGTGAGGTTATCCACTTTGGTGGCAAAAACAGGAAAGGACTATTATCTGAATGGTGGCCGATTAGGAAAAGGGGAGATGCAATGAGACCTGGGTGTCATGGTACACCAGTCATTGAAAGTAGGCAGGGGTACACAAAAGGCTGGAGAAACTCAGCGGGTGCAGCAGCATCTAAGGAGCGAAGGAGATAGGCGACGTTTCGGGTCGAGACCCTTCTTCAGACTGGTCAGGGATCAGGGAAACGAGAGATATAGACGGTGATGTGGAGAGATAAAGAACAATGAATGAAAGATATGCAAAAAAGTATCAATGATAAAGGGAACAAGCCATTGTAAGCTGTTTGTGGTGTGAAAATGATAAGCTGGTGCGACTAGGGTGGGGGAGGGAGATAGAGAGAGAGAGAGAGAGAGGGAATGCCAGGGCCCGAGGGCTGAGGGAGAGGTGGGAAGGGGAAGAGACAGCAAGGGTTAACAGAATTGAGAAAATTCAATGTTCAAGCCCAGAGGATGCAAACTCCCCAAGCGGAATATGAGGTGCTGTTCCTCCAACTTGCGGTGTTGCTCGCTCTGGCCGTGGAGTGGATACGGAATGGGAGGGGGAGTTGAAGTGCTCGTGTTAGGAAGTAGGCATGCAGGTGCAGCAGGCAGTAAAGAAAGCGAATGGTATGTTAGCATTCATAGCAAAAGGATTTGAGTATAAGTGCAGGGTGGTTCGACTGTAGTTGTACAGGGTCTTGGTGAGGCCACACCTGGAGTATTGCGTACAGTTTTGGTCTCCTAATCTGAGGAAAGACATTCTTGCCATAGAGAGAGTACAGAGAAGGTTCACCAGACTGAATCCTGGGATTACAGGACTTACATATGAAGAAAGACTGGATAGACTCGGCTTGTACTCGCTGGAATTTAGGAGATTGCTTATAGAGACGTACAAAATTCTTAAGGGGTTGGACAGGCTAGATGCAGGAAGATTGTTTCCGATGTTGGGGAAGTCCAGAACAAGGGGTCACTCTCTGTGTGAAAATCATTTTTCCTTGTGGCTAAAGGGATCAGGGGGTATGGAGGGAAGGCAGGTACAGGATACTGAGTTGGATGATCAGCCATGATCATATTGAATGGCGGTGCAGGCTCGTATGGCCGAATGGCCATACTCCTCACCTATTTTCTATGTTTCTATATGTTTCCATATGAGAGGATGTTAGAGATGTTGTCAATCTGGAGGAGAGGATGCAGTGAAGATGTACGAGATGTTGCCAGGACTCGAGGGCCTGAGCTACAGGGAGAGGTTGGGCAGGCTAGGACTTTATTCCTTGGAGTGCAGGAGGCTGATCTTATAGAAGTGTATAAGATCACACAGTTTTTACCCAGAGTTGAGGAGATCGAGAACCAGAGGACGATAGGCATAAGGTGTGTGGGGGGAAAGATTAATAGGAACCTGATGGGCCACTTTTTTACAAGAGGATGGAGAAGATGTGTGGAGCGAGCTGCCAGAGAGAGGTAGTGGACTATAACAATTTTTAAAAACACATTTGGATGGATAGGGCAAGTTTAGAGGGATATGTACCAAATCAGGCAGGTGGGACTAGTGTAGCAGATGTTGGTCAGGGACATGTGGGGTGGGCAAGTTGAGTTGAGAAGCCTGTTTCCACGCTGTATCTCTCTTTGAGCAGGTTCTTCGAGTTATAAATTCACCGCTACTATCGAACTATCCATGTGAAACCACTGCCTTGCTATTTTGAGCTATTTCCGTACATCACACAGAGGGGAAATAATGCAGAGCCCAGGCAACCGATGAAGTAATCAATTATTCCTACTCCGCAGCACGCCCTGTGTAATAATTAATTAATAGACGCTCTGTTTCATTATGTGGCCATTTAGCATGCACAAGGCATTTTTGGCTGCAATCTTTCGTAAGTAATGACTGCGCCACATTCTTGACAAAGGGTTTATGCAGCAGCATTAATTATATCCTGCCACTTCACCTTCCAAATGCAAATTAAACTTTACGGCCCTGTCAATTCATGTGCTTTTGATTTGTAGCGAGATTTACTTTGGTAGTCTGAAGAAGGGTCACCCGAAACGTCACCCATTCCTTCTCTCCAGAGGCTACCTGTCCCGCTGAGTTACTCCAGATTTTTGTATCTATTTATGATGGATGTTACTAGGACTTGAGGGCCTGAGCCATAGGGAGAGGTTGAGCAGGCTTGGTGTGCAGGCGGGTGAGGGCTGACCTTAGAAAGGTGTGCAAGACCGTGAGGGGAATAGATAAAATGAATGCAGTATGTTACGCAGGGATTGGGAATCAAGAACCAGAGGACATAGGTTGAAGGTGAGATGGGAAAGATTTACTTTCAGACCCGAAATGTCACCTGCCCCTTTTCTCCCGAGATGCTGTCTGTCCCGCTGAATTCCTCCAGCCTTTTGTGTCTATCTTTGGTTTTTCATTGATCTTTGACATTGCCCTCCATGGTGAGTAGAGCCTTTTGGTTCCAGAGCCTTTCTGGATTATCCTCCGAGACTTTACTGGAGAACGTACCTGATCTCCTGGTTGCTCAACATTTAATTCTCCTCCCATTCCCACACTGACCTTTCTGTCCTTGGCCTCCTCCATTGTCAGAGTGAGGCCTAGCGCAAATTGGAGGTAGGGTTTGGACGATCAAATTGAAATTAGCTTCCTTGAAGTTGTTGGCAGGAGATCTGTTTAAAGAAGATTAAATAATTTTGTGGGTTTAGCGTGAGCATTGGCTGCAGCTCACTGCATTGTCATAATTAGCAATGTTGGATACATGTAAACATGTATGATTCCTGAGGCCTGACATTAGGGTGGTTAGAGGTACCCAGTTGTCTGAGACTGGTTTCACAATTGCTGCTAGTCAGAGGGTGGCGATTGTGTGGAATTCTTTGCCACAGAAGGCTGTGGAGGCCGTTAATGGATATTTCAAAGGCAGAGATAGATAGATTTTTGTTTAAGAAAGAAACTGCAGATGCTGTAAAAATCGAAGGTAGACAAACATGCTGGAGTGTGTGAGGCAGCATTTATGGAGAGAAGGAATAGGCAACGATTCAGGTCGAGACCCTTCCTCAGACTGACAGAGATAGATAGATTTTTGATTATTGCGGGTGTCAGAGGTTATGTGGTGAATGCAGGAGAACAGGTTAGGAGGGAGAGACAGATCAACCATGATTGAATGGCGGAGTAGACGTGATGGGCCGAATGGCCTAATTCTGCTCCTATCCCTTATGAACTTGGGAACAGCACCTCAAATTTTGCCTGGGCAGCTTACACCCCAGTGTTTTGAACATTGACTTCTCTAACTTCAAGTAGCCCTTGCTTTCCCTCTCTCCATCCCCCCTCCCCCTTCTCAGTTCTCTCACTAGTTTCACTGTCTCTGACTACATTTTATCTCTGTGCTGCCCATTTCCCTATCATCAGTCTGAATAAGGGTCTCGACACAAAACGTCACCCATTCCTTCTCTCCAGAGATGTTGCCCGTCCCGCTGAGATACTCCAGCATTTTGTGTCTTTTCTTTGATTTAAAAGACATTTTGACAGGTCTGGAAATAGGAAAGATTGAGAGGGATATGGGCCAAATGCAGGCAGGTGGGACTAGAGTTTGTACGTTCTCTCTGTGACTGTGTGTGTTTTCTCCGGGTGCTCCGATTTCCCCCCCTCATTCCAAAGACGTGCAGGTGTGTAGATTAATTCTGAAAATTGCCCCCAGTGAGTAGGGTGGACCTAGTGTACGGGTGATCGCTGGTCGGCGCTTACTTGGTGGGCCGAACGGCCTGTTTCCATGCTGTATCTCATAAAGTAAGCTTGGATGGAATGACAGTGCATCATTTCACCACATTGAGCAATACTCTCTGTATCATGGTCATCACCATAATCCCATTTACTTGTCCATCATTTGTTAACACCTCAGGTAACATTGACCCCTCGCTCATAAGTTACAGGAGCAGAATTAGGCCATTCGGCCCATCAAGTCTATTCCACCATTCAATTATGGCTGATCTATCTTTCCCTGTCAACCCCATTCTCCTGCCTTCTCCCCATAACCCCTGACACTCGTTCTAATCAAGAATCTATCCTTAAAAATATCCAATGACTTGGCCTCCACAGCCGCCTGTGGCAATGAATTCCACAGATTCACCACCCTCTGGCTGAAGGACATTCCTCATCTCCTTCTTAAAGGAATGCCCTTTAATACTGAGGCTCTGGTCCTAGGCCAGTGGTTGCCAACCTTTTTCATCCCATTTACGCTGGCAACTTTAATAACACATTACTATATTATTTCACTTATTTATGAACAACTAATGATGAACAGATACCGGTATACCAGAACCAAACACAGGCTGGGAACCCTTGTCCGAGACTCTCCCATGAGTGGAAACATCCTATCCACATCCACACTGTCCAAACCTTTCACTATTCGGTGCATTTCAATGAAATCCAGCGAGTACAGGCCCACTGCCGTCATAAACGCTCATCATAGGTTAACCCACTCATTCCTGGGATCATTCTCGTAAACCTCCTCTGGACCCTCTCCATAGCCAGCACGTCCTTCCTCAGATATGGTGCCCAAAATTGCTCACAATGCTCCAAATGTGGCCTGACCAGCGCCTTATAGCACCTCAGCATTACACCCCTGTTTTTGTATTCTAGCCCACTTGAAATAAATGCTACTATTGCGTTTGCCTTCTTTATCACCAATTTGTCTTGCTGATTACCTTTTAGGGCGTCCTGCACCAGAACTCCCAACTCCCTTTGCACCTCCGATTTCTGGATTCTTACCCATTTAGAAATTAGTCTATGCCTTTTTTCCCCATTCATCTTTCTCTCAAACTCTGTTTTAGACCATCCCTTGAACTCCAGTTTTTAAACATCTGTTCATTATTCTGCCATAATTTGTTTCTGGCATCCTTATCCATCTCAATTAGCTCCCATCCCCCACATATGCTGAATCCTCCTTAGTTTAGTTTTAGAGCTACAGCGTGCAAACAGGCCCTTCGGCCCCACCGAGTCCACACTGACCAGCGATTACCCGCACGCTAGTTCTATGTTATTCTACACGCTCGGGGACAATTCAAAGAAGCCAATTTACATTAGAGCTGCTGCCTCACAGTGCCAGAGGCTCGGGTCAGTTTAGTGTATTGTCACATTTACCGAGGTACAGAAAAAATATTTTTATTGCGTGCTATCCAGTTGGTGGAAAGACAATAACTGATTACAGTCGAGCCATTTACAGTGTACAGATGCATGATAAGGGAATAATGTTTAGTGCAAGATAAACCCAGTAAAGTCCGATCAAGGATAGACCAAAGGCCATCAATGAGGTAGATAGTAGTTCAGCACTGCTCTCTGGTTGGGGTAGGATAGTTCTGTTGCCTGATAACTGCTGGGAAGAAACTGTCCCTGAATCTGTGCGTTTTCACACTTCTATACCTTTTGCCTGATGGGAGAGGGAAAAGAGGGAGTGGCCAGTGTGTGAGTCGTCCTTGATTATGCTGCTGGCCTTGGAGGCCGGGAATGAGGTTTGATGCTGAACTCGGGGGGGGGGGGGGGGGTGTGTGTGTGTGTGTGTGTGTGCGTTTTCCCTGTGACCGTGTGCCTCTCCTTCGGCTGTGTGTGTGTTTGGAGTTTGCATGTTCTCTTTGTGATCCATCCGGAAAGGCATGGCTGCTCCGGATGGGTGTGCTGATGGATTGTGCTCCCTACTTGCAGGCTCTTTTTAGACACGGCCACCGACAGGGCCACCGACACGACCGCAGACACCGCCGACAACACCGTCACCGACAACACCGCCACCGACTCCGGCAACGACAACACCGCCACTGACTCCGGCACTGATATCGCCGCCGACAACACCGCCGCCGACAACACCACCGCCGACAACACCACAGCCAACAACACCACCGCCGACAGCACCGCCGACAACACCGGCGCCGACAACACCGCCACAAACTCCGGCACCGATACCGACCGCAGACAACAGCGCCACCGACAACAGCGCAGCCGATGCCGACACCGGCACCGATACCGCCACCGGCACCAACATCGCCGCAGACACGGCCACAGACACGGCCAACAACATCGCCGCAGACACGGCCACAGACATCGCCGCAGACACGGCCACAGACACCGGCAACAATATCGCCGACAACATCGCCACAGACACCGCCGACAACATCGCCACAGACACCGCCGACAACATCGCCGCAGACACCGCCGACAACATCGCCACAGACACGGCCACAGACACACAACATCGCCACAGACACCGCCACAGACACCGGCAACAACATCGCCACAGACACGGCCACAGACACGACACCGCCGACAACATCGCCACAGACACGGCCACAGACACCGGCAACAACAACGCCGCAGACACGGCCACAGACACCGCCGACAACATCGCCACAGACACCGCCGACAACATCGCCACAGACACCGCCGACAACATCGCCACAGACACCGCCGACAACATCGCCGCAGACATGACCACCGACGACACCGCCGACAACACCGCCAATAACACCGCCACAGACACCGAAGACACCGCCGCAGACATGACCGCAGACACGACCACCGATGACACCGATGCAGACATGGCCGACGACACGCCTGAGGAGCCGCAAAGAAAGGTAATGGAGACCCTTTGCCTCAACTACAGCATGGTGGCGCAGCGGTAGCATCTGCCTTACTGCACTTGCAGCGCCGGAGACCTGGGTTCAATCCTGACAATGGGTACTGTCTGTACTGAGTTTGTATGTTTTCCCTGTGACTTGCATGGGTTTTCTACGGGCTCTCTGGTTTCCTCCCACACTCCAAAGACGTACAGGTTTGTAGGTTAATTGGCTTGGTATAAAAGTAAATTGTCTCTAGTGTATGTGGGGTAGTGTTAATGTGTGGGGATTGCTGGTCGGTGCAGACTCTGTGGGCCGAAGGGCTTGCTACCCTGCTGTGTCTCTAAAACTAAAAAAATGAAAACACAGCCGCGTGGAACTGTAGATGCCTGCGTACTTTTAAAAAAAAGAAGCAAAGTGCTGGAGTAACTCAATGAGGTGCAAGTGTCGCAGCCTGACGTTTCAAGCACAAAATGTTTTACGACGGGACTGTTCTAACTTTGTGAAAACAAAATGTTTTCCCAGAATACTGCCTGGATTAGAGGGCTTCTGCTACAGGGAGAGGATCGGATAGACTTGCATTGTTTTCTGTGCCACAACAGAAGATGAGAGGAGACTTGGCAGATGTATATAAAATTATGAGTGGTCCAAATTGGGCAGACTGTCAGAATCTTTCTCCTCCAGGCTGCAAATGTCCAAGACAACACCTATCCACATCCTCCAGAGATGCTGCCTGACCTGCTGAGAGTATAGTTCAGTTTATTATTGTCACGTGTACAGAGGTACAGTGTAAAGCTTTTTTGTTGTGTGCTAACCAGTTAGCGGAAGGACAATACAGGATTACAATCAACCCATCCACAGTGTACAGATATAGGATTAAGGGAATAACGTTTAGTGCAAGGTAACGTCTGATTTAAGATAATCTGAGGGATAGTTTAAGAATAAGGGGTAATTCATTTAGAATGGAGATGAGGAAAAACTTTTTCACACAGTGTTGATAGTCTGTGAAATTCTCTGCCTCAGATGGCGGTGGAGGCCGGTTCTCTGGGTGCTTTCAAGAGAGAGCTGGACAGAGCTCTTAAAGATAGCGGATTCAAGGGATATGGGGAGAAGGCAGGAACGGGGTATTGATTGTGGATGATCGCCATGATCACGGTGAATAGTGGTGCTGGCTAGAGGGGCCGAATGGCCTACTCCTGCACCTATTGTCTATTGTCCAATGAATAATAATTTGACTTCGGAGTCACTTGAGTGACTACGTGGAGAAGGCCGTCTGCCCGCATGCGCGTCATTACGTTTAACGCATGGCGCACGACTGGCTGGCGGCGCGTCGCTCCTCCAGCGGTAAGTTTCAAATCCTACAGTTAAGTTTTCAAACTTACTTTTCAGGTTGTCTTTTTGTTGCAGGAATCTCTCTTCGCAGAGTTTCCTGCCGGACATTGTAATACGCGGTGATACCTGGACGGACAACAGGGAAAGCAATTACGGACCGCGGGGATGCCGGCTACCGATCGCGGAAGTGCGGGTAGCTGGTGGCCGTCGGGTTCGCTGCCCAAGTCGCTGACAATGCGGTCAGCGACTTCCGAGGGCTTTGAATACGGGTGATCTCCAGATGGGCCGCGGAGAAACTACAGAGGGCGGGGATGCCGGCTACGGACTGCGGGAGAGCGGGTAGCCGGTGGCCAAGTTGTTGACAGTGCGGTTAGCGACTCCGACATTGGCAGCCCCAAAAAGTTGGGCAACCTTACGGAGTCGGAGAGGCCTGGGTTGGACGAGCCCGGCCAGGAGGGTTTCCCTCCGACACGCAGTGTACGTCCTCGGACATTTAACCCATCCTGATATGGTCCATGAAACAGGGCCATATCAGCGCAGGTGCACGGGGGCCTACGGCACACCTGTGCACAGGGCTGCTCACAAATCTCCTCTCTGTGGAGGGGAGTGCGAGGGGTCAGTGTGTGACTGACTCCAAACCCCGGAAGTATGTCCATGGCAAATACTGCAATACATCAGTAAGGTTCTAGAATACCCGGGGGGGGGGGGGGCAGAGTTCCCCTCACATTACTAGCGGCTATAAACACCCCTATGCCTCCAATGGCAGTAGCAGGAATAGTGTATTATTTTTTAAAGTATTGGCTATACAGGGTGGGCACCATTATGCTGGTACCCTCTGACTATTGTATCAGTTCAGTGGTTTGTTCTTGGTATCACAGATATATCATCATGCCAAATTTAATTGTGTTAATAGAGAGAAATTACAAGCTACATTATTTATCACTTACACCAATAAATTGTATCATGGAATCGGACCTGCCAAGACGTTATAGATCCCTGGCTTGGAAAACCTTGTTGAGCTATACCTATCAGTCACCTGTGTGAGCACACATGGTGGCGTCAAGGTAATTCCGCTCATTAAAGGGACTGTGGAGGATTCTTCCCCTAGACGCCGACTTTATTCATATCAATAAAGTGATCAAATCTCTGATTTAACTGGGATGGGCGTCTTCATTCATGTAAACGTCTTTGCCCATGACAAATAACTGGCAGGTTTTTTCCAGCATTTCTCTCTCTATGTCTGGCGTATGGGGGCCAGAGGTGCTCCAGTCCTTCCCTGTAGATTGTAGGTGGGGATTGCTCTCTGGTTGGTGATAGGACGGTTAGAACATAGAACAGTACAGCACAGGAACGGGCCCTTCAGCCCACAATGTTTGTGCAGAACATGACGCCAGGCTAAACTCTCATCTGCCTGTACATGATCTATATCCCTCTCTCCCCTCTACTTCCACATGCCCACCTAAAAGCTTCTTAAACACCCCTGTCATATCTGCCTCCACCACCTCCACAGGTCAAACATACCAGGCCCCCACCACTGCCCCGCGCATCCCCATTAAACTTTCCCCCTCTCACCTTATAGCGATACCCTCTAGTCTTGGACATTTCCAGCCTGGGGTAAAAAGATTCTGAGTTTCTACCCTAACTGTGCCTCTCATAATTGTATATACTTCTAACTGTTCTCCTCTCAACCTCCGACATTGCAGAGAAAACAATGCAGGTTTATCCAACCACTCCCTGTAGCTGAAGCCCTCGAATCCAGGCGGCTTTCTGGTAAAACATTTTGCTTACAAAAAGTTAGAACCTTTTCCTCGTAAAACATTTTGTGCAGCGCACGTCCGTCCAATTCGTTCTAATGAGGGGTGGACACAAGGAACTGCAGATGCTCGTTTACATAAAAAGACAAAGTGCTGGAGTAACTCTGCAGTTGCTGGGGGCCTGGTCTGGAGAAAGGCAGGTTTGTGACCCTTAGTGGAGGTCAGGTAAGTGGAAGAGCTTTGATTGAGCGTGTAGATCCTGAGGGATAAAGTGAAGCTGAGATCTATGGAGTGAGCTGACCTATTCCAGCACTTTGTGGCGCAGCGGTAGAGTTGCTGCCTTACAGCGCCAGAGACCCGTGTTCGATCCTGACCAAGGTTGCTGCCTGTACGGAGTTTACGTTCTCCCTGTAACTACGTGGGTTTTCCCCGGGTGCTCCGGCTTCCTCTCACACTCCAAAGACGTGCACGTTTGTAGGTTACTTGGCTTCTGCAAGTCGTAAATTGTCCCTGGTGTGTAGGATAGTGTGTGGGGATCGCTGGTCGGTGTGGACTCGGTGGGCCGAAAAGCCTGTTTCCGCACTGTATCTGTAAAGTCACTTGGCTGCTTTTTAAGCAGTCGTTGTGTTATGCAGAAGCAATACATTACAAGTGAAGCATTGCATGTTGCAAGTGCATCACACCAATATTTAGTTTAGTTTACCTTAGAGAAACAGTCCCTTCGGCCCACTGAGTCTGTGCCGACCAGTGATCATCCCATTCATTAGTTCTATGCTACACACTAAGGACAATTTACAGAAGCTAAATAACCAATAACCTTGCACATCTTTGGGATGTGAGAGGAAATGGGCTCTGACAATAAAACATTCTTGTCTCTTGAATCCGGAGGAAACCCACGTGTTCACAGGGCGAATGTGCAAACTGCGCATGGACAGCTCCTGAGGTCAGGATCGAACCCTGGACTCTGGATCTGTGAGGCAGCAACTAATCTCATGATTTTATACACGTCGACAAGATCACCACTCATCCTATATAGAGGATGGGAGCAGCCTGGCTTGATGATAGAACTGGAAAGTTGGATTGGAAATATCTAAATTCCCATCCTTACTGTTTTGTTTTCCAGCCGAATGAATCGTTACCATCCACCCACTCGATGGACAAGGCCTCTTCGCGACTCTCATCATTTATCCGCGCCATTTTATGCTTCCCGTGCTGCGTCCGCAATCCCAAGGACCACAACGGCACCATCTCGGGGACTTTCCGTAGCTTCACAACATCACTTCATGAGTACAACGAGCGGAATGAGGAAAATGGCATTATCCGCGTCAGCCTCAAATATGGCAATGGGAATGTCTACAAAAGCATTGTGGTAGGTGCATGGCATTCTTCCACGGCTCAGATACTACTTTATAGCAGAGACACAGCATGGAAACAGGCCCCTGGCCCACTGATTTTGCGCCGACCAACGACTAGATAGGATGCACTAGTTCCTGCATGCTAGGGACAATCTACTGAAGCCAATTAACCTACAATCCCATATATCTTTGACGTGTGGGAGGAAACCGGGGCACTGGTGTTAGTCAGGGCTTATGGGGAGAAGGCAGGAAAATGGGGTTAGGAGGGAGAGAAAGATCGGCCATGATTGAGTGGCGGATTAAGCTCGATGGGCCAAATTGCCTAACTGCTTCTATGAACGTATGAGCACCCAAAAAATATCCCCTGCGGTCAGGGGGAGAACGTACAAACTCCCTACAGACAGCACCCACAGTCAGGATGGAACCCGGGTCTCCGGCACTGTATGGCAGCAGATCTATCATTTCTGCAATATCTTTGTGACTTCTGAATAAAAGATTTGGAAATGTGAAAAGTTGAAAACCAAGGAGCTTGTTGCCGTGCTGTTTAGCTCAAAGTCTACAACAGACGCAAACTTTAATGAGATTTTGGTTTCTCTCATAAGGGCCAAGAGCCAGAGGACATAAAGTGATGCGGTGTGGCCCTTTGGCCCATCTTGCCCACACCGGCCACATGTCCCACCTGCCTGCATTTGGCCCATATCCCTCCAAACTTGTCGTATCCATGTACCTGTCCAATTGCTTCTTAAACGTTGCGATAGTCCCCTGCCTCAACCTTCCTCCTTTGGCAGCTCGTTCCATACACCCACCTCAATGTGAGAGGGGAAAGATTTAATAGGGACCTGAGGGGCAGCTTTTTCACACAGAGGGTGGTGGGTGTAGTGGTACAGAAGGCTGAGAGATGATCATATAGAGGTGTATAAAATCATGAGCGTAATAGAAAGAGTGAATGCAGAGGGTGTTTTATCCCGGGAGAGGAATCAAGACCAGAGGACATAGGTTTAAGGTGAGAGGGGCAAGATTTAACAGGAATCTGAAGGGTGTTGGGTTTTTGGTGCGAGCTGCCAGAGGTAGTTGTGGCAGGAACTATAAGATATTTAGAAGTCAACTGAACAGGTACATGGATAGAAAATGTTTCGAGGGATATGGGCCAAACGTGGGCAGGAAGGACTGGCATAGAAAATGGACATCTTGGCCGGTTTGGGCAAGTTGGATTGAAAGGCCTGTTTCTGTGGTGCATGGTGCTAAGGGTATAATGGTTTGAAAGATGCTCTGTATATGACTCCTGGAATGTCATTGGGGAGATTTACCTTTCATTGCCTTGGACTCCCTGTAGTTTGAAATGAGAGGAGAGAATATAGATCCTGATATCAATTAGGGTTGATTATTTGTTCAAAAGATGATCCTTTGCCAAACAGGGTCTAAAAGCATCAGAAAAATCAATCTAAATGTCAATAAGTTAAAATTAACGAGACCTTTACCTACTGCAGTGGATGTTGTAACTACTTTAGACTTAGTATTGGAAACAGGCCCTTTGGCCCACCGAGTCCACGCCGACCATAAATCACCCCCCGTACACTAGCACTATCCTACACACTAGGGACAATGTACAATTTACAGAAGCCAATCAACCTGCAAACATGCACGTCTTTGGAGTGTGGGAGGAAACCAGGGCACTGGGAGAAAACCCACGCGGTCACAGGGAAAACGTAAAACTCCACGCAGACAGTACCCGTAGCCAGGATTGTCAGAGGTTATGGGGAGAGGGCAGGAGAGTGGGGTTAGGAGAAAGAGATGATCAGCCATGACTGAATGGCCTAATTCTACTCCTATTCCTTATGAACACAGCAGCAGACAGCATCCGTAGTCAGGGTTGAACCCAGGTCTCTGGTGCTGTACGGCAGCAACTCTGCTGCTGCGCCACCGTGACTCCCTACATTTCCTTGATTTTCTGCCTTGTGCCTCTTTTGAAAGATTACTGGTATATTATCTAGTTACAAACTGAAGCCAAGAACCCTGCAGAGGATCCAGGGACGTCGTCTTGGTTCGCTAATTGAATACCCTTTTTTGCTAAGTTTTCAGAGTAAATTCCTTCTACTTTGCAGGAAGCTCAGTGTCATGTGCACAGTTAAAAGCTTTTGTTGCATGCTAAACAGTCAACAGAAAAACAATACATGATTACAATCGAGCCATCCACAGGATTAAGAAACATGATAAAGGGAATAAAGTGAATAACGTTCAGTGCAAGATAAAGTTCACTAAAATCCGATTGAAGATTGTCCAAGCATCTCCAATGAGGAAGCGAGTAGCTCAAGGCCGCTCTCTAGTTGTTGGTGGAATGGTTCAGTTGCTTGATAACAGAAAGTGGGATAACGTTGAGCTGGTGTGAAAGGGTATTCAATGGATGGCGTGAACTCGATGGTCCGAAGGGCCTGTTTCCATTCTGTATCTCTAAACTTAACTGACCGCAGGCCTGAGGAGTGATTGCGAATGACTGGTCAAATAATGGGGTGGCATTTTTCTAAGATACACACAAAATACTGGAGTAACTCAGCGGGTCAGGCAGCATCTGTGGAGAGAAGGAATGGGTGACGTTTCGTGTCAAGACCTTTCTTCAAACTGAGAGTCAGGGGAGAGGGAGTCTGGAGATATGGAAGGGTAAGGTGTGAAAATGACAGATCAAAGCAGACAATGCGGAGCATTTTTCTAACCCTTGTTTGTTTTCTGGTAACAGTTAACACTTGTTAAATCCCTTTCAGTAGGTCCTCAGTGACCCCCTCCCTCTCACCTAACATCTGAAGTAAATACTTTTTCCCTTCCACTCCAGGTGACCAACCAAGACAGGGCCCCGTCTGTCATCCAGAGAGCCATGGCTAAGTACAACCTGGATGGCGATTGGACGGACTATCAGCTTGTCCTGATCGTCTCCAAAGACAGAGGTGAGGAATAAAACATAGGTTCCTTGATGCTGGAAGATGTACAGTCTTCCTCCTAAACTCAATGTGTTGGAGGAGCTCAGCAGATCAAGGTGGCACAGCGCAAGAGTTGCTGCCTTACAGCATTAGAGGCCCCAGTTCCATCCTGACTCCAGCTGCTGTCTGTACGGAGTTTGTACACTCTCCCATGACCACATGAGTTTTCTCCGGGTGCTCCGGATTCCTCCCACACTGCAAAGACATGCAGGTTTGTAGGTTAATTGGTTTCCATAAAATATTTGTCTCTGGTGTGTAGGTTAGTGCTAGTGTACAGGTGATCGCAGGTCCATGTGGACTCGGTGGGCCGAAGAGCCTGTTTCCATGCTTGTAACTACTAAAAAGCTGAACAAAATGAAACTAAATTACCTGTTGAGGGAATGGGCAGGCGACATTTCAGGTTGCAACCTTTCATACTGGATATGGAAACCATATCCAGTTAGGGTTGAATCTGAAGAAGGACCCCAACACAAAACGTCGCCTGTCCATGCCTTTCAATGTGTGGAAGTAGGCACTTCGGCCCAACACGCCCATGCTGACCAACATGCCACATCTACACTATTCCCACCTGCGTGCGTTTGGCCCATGGCCCACTAAACCAATGCCATCCATCTAGCTGTCCAAAAGGTTTTTAAACATTGTGATAGTTTTCTTTAGAGATACAGCATAGAAACCACTGGCCCATTGAGCACGCCGACCATCCTTCACACTACTTCTATGTTATGCCACTTTCTCACCCACACAATACACACATGGGGCCAATTTTACAGAGGCCCATTAACCTACAATTGTAGATGAGATATGAAGGAATCCGGAGCACTCTGAGGAAACGCATGCGGTCACGGTGTGAACGTGCAAACTCCACACATACAACACCCGTGGTCAGGAACCCGGGTGAGGCAGTGGCTCTGCCAGCTGAGCCTCTGTGCTGTGCTAAGGATACAGCACAGAAACAGGCCTTTCATCCCACCGAGTCCACGCTGACCATCGATAACCTGTCCACACTAGTTCCATGTTATCCCACTTTGTCATCCACTCCCTACTCACTAGGGACAATTTACAGAGACCAATTAAACAATTATTAACGTTATAATATTACTGAGTGTAAATCCAAGTGATGTAACCCATTTTGTAGCGTGCTGCAAGATTTGAGACGGTATTGCAACTAAGCCCCACTCTGAATCATTTAGAATTCTATAACTTCTACAGTACATACCTTTAGAAAGGATATGTGGAGAATTTTCTTTAACATAGAAACATAGAAAATAGGTGCAGGAGGAGGCCATTTGGCCCTTCGAGCCAGCACCACCATTCAATATGATCATGGCTGATCGTCCACTATCAATAACCCGTGCCTGCCTTCTCCCCATATCCCTTGACTCCACTAGCCCCGAGAGCTCTATCCAACTCTCTTTTAAATCCATCCAGTAATTTGGCCTCCACTGTCCTCTGTGGCAGGAAATTCCATAAATTCACAACTCTCTGGGTAAAAAAAGTTTTTTCTCAGCTCAGTCTTAAATGACCTCCCATTTATTCTAAGACTGTGGCCCCTGGTTCTGGACACGCCCAACATTGGGAACATTTTTCCTTCATCTAGCTTGTCCAGTCCTTTTATAATTTTATATGTTTCTATAAGATCCCCCCTCTCCTTCTAAACTCCAGTGAATACAAGCCTAGTCTTTTCAACCTTTCCTCATATGACAGTCCCGCCATCCCAGGGATCAACCTCGTGAACCTACGCTGCACTGCCTCAATCACAAGGATATCCTTCCTCAAATTAGGAGACCAAAACTGTACACAATACTCCAGATGTGGTCTCACCAGAGCCCTGTACACCTGCAGAAGAACCTTTTTACTCCTGTACTGAAATCCTCTTGTTATGAAGGCCAACATTCCATTAGCTTTCTTCACTGCCTGCTGTATCTGCACGCCAACTTTCAGTGACTGGTGTACAAGGACACCCAGGTCTCGCTGTACCTCCCCCTTACCTAACCTAACCCCATTGAGATAATAATCTGCCCCCTTGTTTTTGCCGCCAAAGTGGATAACCTCACATTTATCTATATTATACTGCATCTGCCACGCATCTGCCCGCTCACTCAACCTGTCCAGGTCCCTCTACAACCTCCTAACATCCTCTTTACAGTTCACACTGCCACCCAGCTTTGTGTCATCTGCAAACTTGCTAGTGTTGCTCCTAATTCCCTCTTCCAAATCATTTACACATATGGTAAACAATTGCGGCCCCAACACCGAGCCTTGCGGCATTCCACTCACCACTGCCTGCCATTCTGAAAAAGACCCGTTCACTCCTACTCTTTGCTTCCGGTCTGCCAACCAATTTTCTATCCATGTCAACACCCTACCCCTAATACCATGTGCTCTAATTTTAGTCACCAGTCTCCGGTGCGGGACCTTATCAAAGGCTTTCTGAAAGTCTAGATACACTACATCCACTGGCACCCCTTCATCCATTTTACTTGTCACATCCTCAAAAAATTCCAGAAGATTAGTCAAGCATGATTTCCCTTTCATAAATGCATGTTGACTTGGACTAATCCTTTTACTGATATCCAAATGCTCTATTATTACCTCTTTAATAATTGACTCCAACATCTTTCCCACCACCGAAGTCAGGCTAACTGGTCTGTAATTCCCAGTTTTCTCTCTCGCTCCTTTCTTGAAAAGTGGGATAACATTAGCTATCCTCCAATCGACAGGAACTGATCCTGAATCTATTGCACATTGGAAAATGATCACCAATGCGTCCACTATTTCTAGATCCACCTCCCTGAGGACCCTGGGATACAGACCATCAGGCCCTGGGAATTTATTATCCTTCAGTCCCATTAGCCTACCCAATACTATTTCTCGCCTAATGAAAATTTCTTTCAGTTCCTCTACCCCCTTAGATCCTCTGTCCTCCAGTACATCTGAGAGATTGTTTGTGTTCTCCTTAGTGAAGACAGATCCGAAGTACCTATTCAACTCTTCTGCCATTTCCTTGTTGCCCATAATTATTTCACCCGTGTCTGCCTTCAAGGGACCCACATTTGACTTTGCTACTCTTTTTCCCTTAACATATCTAAAGAAGCTTTTACTGTCCTTTATATTCCTGGCCAGCTTCCCCTCGTACTTCATCTTTTCAGCCCGTATTGCCCATTTTGTTTCCTTCTGTTGTCCTATGAAAGTTTCCCAATCCTCCAGCTTCCGGCTACTCTTTGCTGTGTTATACATCTTTTCTTTTAGTTTTATTCTATCCCTAACTTCTCTTGTCAGCCATGGTTGCCTCCTACTCCCTTTAGAATCTTTCTTCCTTTTTGGAATGAAATGATCCTGTGTCTTCCGGATTATGCCCGGAAATTCCTGCCATTGCTGTTCCACCGTCATTCCTGCTAGGATTCCTTTCCAGTCTACTTTGGCCAGCTCCCCTCTCATGCCTTCATAGTCCCCTTTGTTCAACTGCAGCACTGCGACTTCCAATTTAACGTTCTCCTTCTCAAATTGCAGATTAAAACTAATCATATTATGATCACTACCTCCAAGCGGTTCCTTTACCTCAAGTTCTCTTATCATATATGGTTCATTGGACAACACTAAATCCAGAATTGCCTTTTCTCTGGTCGGCTCCATTACAAGCTGCTCTAAGAATCCATCTCAGCGGCATTCTACAAACTCTCTTGCTTGGGGTCCTGAACCAACCTGATTTTCCCAGTCTACCTGCATATTGAAAACACCCATCACCACAGTGGCATTACCTTTGTTACATGCCAGTTTTAACTACAGCTGCAACTTGCACCCTACATCCGGGCTACTATTTGGGGGTCTGTAAATAACACCGATTAGTGTCTTCTTGCCTTTGCAATTCCTCAACTCAATCCGCAGTGACTCTACCTCGTTAGTCCCAATGTCTTCCCTCTCAAGGGACTGAATTCCATCCCTCACCAGCAGAGCTACCCCCCCTCCTCTGCCCACCTGCCTGTCCTTTCTATAGGATGTATAACCCTGAATATTAAGTTCCCAGGCCCGATCCTCCTGCAGCCACGTCTCAGTAATCCCCACAATGTCATATCTACCAACCTCTAACTGAGCCTCTAGCTCATCTACTTTACTTCTTATACTTTGCGCATTCATATACAAAACTTTAAATTCCTTACGCATCTCACCTTTCACATCGATCCCTCTTACACTTGGCCATACTCTCCTATCCCTTTGTGAGCTTCCTTTCCTGTTAATTCTGGGGTCATTAACCATCCCTTTACTCGATTTCCCTTTAACTCCATCTTCGACTAACTCCATCTTCGACTATCTTTAGCCAGAGGGTGGTGAATCTGTGGAATTCATTGCCACAGACGGCTGAAAAGACCAAGTCAATGGATATTTTAAAAACTGAGATTGCCAGATTCTTGATTAGTGCAGGTGTCAGGGGTTATGAGGAGAAGGCAGGGGAATGGGGTTGAGATGGACAGATAGATTAGCGATTATTGAAGAGCAGAGAAAAACCCGATGGACCGAATGGCCTAATTCTGCTCCTATGAGGAAGGGGGGCAAGGCTGGAGGGGGGGAGTGGGTGTAAGATGTAGTTAATATTAGACAATTCAATGTTCATAGAGCAGTCCTGAACTATCTACCTGATTGTTGAACCTCAGACTATCCTTGATCGGACTTTTAAAGAAGGAACTGCAGATGCTGGAGAATCGAGGGTACACAAAAAGCTGGAGAAACTCAGCGGGTGCAGCAGCAAAGACCTTCTGCAGACTGGTCTCAATGAGTGAACCCTTGCTGTCTCCTCCCCTTCCCACCTCTCCCTCAGCCCTCGGGCCCTGGCATTCCCTCTATCTCTATCTCCCTCCCCCACCCCAGTCGCACCAGCTTCTCATTTTCACACCACAAACAGCTTACAATGGCTTGTTCCCTTTATCACCGATACTTTTTTGCATATCTTTCACTCATTGTTCCTTATCTCTCCACATCACCGTCTATATCTCTCGTTTCCCTGATCCCTGACCAGTCTGAAGAAGGGTCTCGACCCGAAATCGCCTATCTCCTTCGCGCCTTAGATGCTGCTGCACCCGCTGAGTTTCTCCAGCTTTTTGTGTACCTTGATCGGACTTTGCTGGCTTTACCTTGCACGAACATTATTCTCTTATCGTGTATCTATACACTGTAAATGGAACATCATGTATTGTCTTTCTGCTGTCTGGTTAGCACGCTACAAAAAGCTTTTTGCTGTGCCTCGGTGCACGTGGCAATAAACTAAACTGTAATTAACATGAAGCTATGTACAAGTTGCCCAAGCAAAATGTTCCTCCAGCTTGTGTTTGGCCTCACTCTGGCAGTGGAGGAGACCCAGGACAGAAAGCTCAGTGTGGGTAATAAGGATTAGCAGTAGGAATAGACCATTCGGCCCATCAAGTCATACTGCGCCATTCAATCATGGTTGATCTATCTCTCCCTCCTAACCCCATTCCCTGCCTTCTCCCCATAACCCCTGACACCTGTACTAATCAAGAATCTGCCTTGTTCATTGACTTGGCCTCAACAGCCTTCAGTGGCAAAGAATTCCACAGAGTCACCATCCTCTGACTAAAGAAATGTCTCGTCATCTCCTTCCTAAAAGAACATCCTTTAATTCTGAAGGGGTGTTAAAAGAAGGGATGGTATAAGTTATTTGCTTTCCATCACAGTGGGGAATGTGAGGTTGCTGAAACAAACAAGATGGTCGTACTGCCTACACTGGTGAGGACTCGGAGGGAGTGCCGTGTGTGCAGTGATCGCCGTGTTTATGGGGTCATGGCGCCGTGAGAACAACCCGGGGTCTGGTGAGAGTGTGGGCAGCTTTCTGACTGTTCGGGCGGACAGGTTCTGCAGAGAGAGAGTGATAGCGATCGGTACAACTCTGGTCACATCACGGTGAAGGAGCGTGTGTGTGTGTGGCCCGAACATTAAACTGATGGCTGTGGATCTCCGCTTACGCTGTGTGGCCTGGGGATTCTCACACGCCGCTGTAGTGGCTGTTTATGTTTAATCTTTAAGTAGTTTTTTATCTTGTTGCTTTTTTGGTGTGACTATATAATAAACCAAATTTCACTGTACCTCGGTACACGTGACAACAAAGGACCATTGAAATGTCTGTCAGACGGGCGATCACGTAGACCTCGTAGGCCTAGTGTTCAGCGTAATGGTCGCCCAGTCTACGTTATGGAAATGTACTTATTGTTTGTTTTCTCTTCTGTCCCCAGCGGTGGTCATACCAGACGACGGCAATATATACTACGCGGTGGGCCCGTCTGCCAAAGTTGACTTTATCCTGAAGAGAAAGAACGTATCGGCAAACGCATTTGACTAAATGTGGTAGTTTAAAAGTGCATGCTGAGCAGTCACAACTATATGGAAGGTGACTTTTATAGCTTTTCTGTCCTTTTATTCTGGGATAATGTTTGTATGTTCTGCACAATTCGAACACACACTCACTCACTCACCCACTCTGTCACCCACTATCCTACCAACTGTCTCACTCACTCTCACTCACTCACTCTTCACTCACTCTCACCCCCCATTCAATATCACTCACTCTCTCACTCACTCACTCTCACTCCCCATTCAATATCACTCACTCTCTCTCACTCTCACTCATCCACTCACTCTCAATCTCACTCTCACTCACTCTCACTCACTCTCTCACACTCTTAACTCACTCTCACTCACCAGGGTTGTCAGATTGAAATTGTAATTTAAAGCCAAACACTGGGAAAAAACATAAAAAACCAAACAATACTAGAAAAACTACAAAAAAAGGCCAAACAATCCTGTCTCAATGGGACTGCCGAACCTCACCGCCTCACCGGGCCTCGCCGCCTCACTGGGACCGCCGAACCTCTCCACCTCACCGGACTCTTCTTTTCTTCTTCACACCCCCCCCCTCCACCCTCACATCAGCCTGAAGAAGGGTCTCAACCCGAAATGTCACCAATTTCCTTTGCTCCATAGATGCTGCCTCACCCGCTGAGTTTTTCCAGCATTTTTGCCTACCTTTGCTATGCCAGCATCTGCAGTTCCTTCTTAAACAAACAATCTTTCATATATTTTCCATACACACATCTCATGAAAAGCTCCAGAATCAGATCATTACTATCCTCCCCACCGAAATGAGTGGAACATATGGCATAAATGTTGTCCGATGTGAAGTGTTTCAGCATTTCTGGAGTGAGGTCTTTGCAACATTGGCTTGAAAGCAATAGACTTTCCCAACAGCATCAAGAAGATTCAGCTGCATTCTGTTTCTTGCCTTCGTTTTAACAGAGGATCCAAGAGAAATGTCCTCTCAATGACAGCATTGTTGACAGGGGTTATTAGGCAAGTAAGGGCAAAGGTGGCGAGCTCTTTAAATGCCTGATGCTGAAGTACACTAATCCAAAACTGGTCAGTGTCAGTCGGGAGTCCATCTTTCTTAAATGGAGCTTCTTCTTTCATCTATATCTGCCTATCGGTGTGTTAAATGTCGTAAGCTGAGAACTCTCATCATCCAGTTCCACATGCCAAAACCCACTCTTGACATCAAACGTGCTAAAGACCTTGGCATCATTCAGGTCTGTGAGGACATCTTCAATCGTCGTCATTGGGCAATGACTTTTCAGCCCATTGTTCGGATCCTTCGGGTCTAAACACACTCTCAACTTTCCATTGGGCCTTTCTACAAACACAAGGCTGGATACCCATGGAGTGTGGGTCTCTCCTGGGGCCATTATTTCAGCTTCTGTTAGTCTGTCGAACTCCTGTTTCAGCTTATTCCGTCAGGCTATAAGGCACTCTTCGTGGAGGATGGATCACCGGCGTTACGCTGTCATCTACCTGCAAACGGTACTTGCCCTCAAATTTACCTGTCCCTTCAAACACATCAGTATACTCAGCCATCATTCTTTTCTTGCTCAGAGAGATTTCACTGCCATTCAATGCCATTAGGTTCTCTGTACAGACTGATATGAGTCCCATCTGCTGGGCTGCGCTGCTTCCCAGGATTGGAATGCAGACTTCCTCCAGGACTACAAACTCTACTTTGTATCTCCTTCCATACTTTAGGTTTACTAGTTTCACCTTGCATTATTCCAAGAGGCACCGCTGTCATATTGTTGTACATCGACAATACTTGCTTGGTTTCATCCACATCCTTTGCACGCAACTTGGGAATGATGTTACATGTGGCTCCACTGTCTACCTGGAATTTTACTTACTTCTCTTCCAGCATCATGGTCGCAAAAATTTTTTTGGGGAATTGAGTCTCCTCAACACTGTGAACACTCTGCTTTTAATGCTTCTAGAATCATAGAAAATAGGAGCGGAGTAGGCCATTCGGCCCTTCGAGCCTGCACCGCCATTCAATATGATCATGGCTGATCATCCAACTCAGTATCCTGTACCTGCCTTCTCTCCATACCCCCTGATCCCTTTAGTCACAAGGGCCACATCTAACTCCCTCTTAAGTATAGCCAATGAACTGGCCTCAACTACCTTCTGTGGCAGAGAATTCCACAGACTCACCACTCTCTGTGTGAAAAATGATCTTCTCATCTTGGTCCTAAAAGACTTCCCTCTAATCCTTAAACTGTGACCCCTTGTTCTGGACTTCCCCAACATCGGGAACAATCTTCCTGCATCTAGCCTGTCCAACCCCTTAAGAATTTTGTACTTCTCTATAAGATCCCCCCTCAATCTCCTAAATTCCAGTGAGTACAAGCCGAGTCTATCCAGTCTTTTTTCATATGGAAGTCCTGCCATCCCAGGAATCAGTCTGGTGAACCTTCTCTGTACTCCCTCTATGGCAAGAATGTCTTTCCTCAGATTAAGAAACCAAAACAGTACGCAATACTCCAGGTGTGGCCTCACCAAGACCCTGTACAACTGCAGTAGAACCTCCCTGCTCTTGTACTCAAATCCTTTTGCTATGAATGCCAACATACCATTCACTTTCTTCACAGCCTGCTGCACCTGGTGTACCATGACACCCAGGTCTCGTTGCATCTCCCCTTTTCCTAATCGGCCACCGTTCAGATAATACTCTACCCTCCTGTTTTTGCCACCAAAGTGGATAACCTCACATTTATCCTCATTATACTGCATCTGCCATGCATTTGCCCACTCACCCGACCTATCCAAGTCACCTTGCAGCCTCCTAGCATCCTCCTCACAGCTAACACTGCCCCCCAGCTTCACGTCATCCGCAAACTTGGAGATGTTGCATTCAATTCCCTCATCAAGATCATTAATATATATTGTAAATAGCTGGGGTCCCAGCACTGAGCCCTGCGATACCCCACTAGTCACTGCCTGCCATTCTGAAAATGACCCGTTTACTCCTACTCTTTGCTTCCTGTCTGCCAGCCAGTTCTCCATCCACATCAACACTGAACCCCCATTATCATGTGCTTTAAGTTTGAATGCTAATCTCTTATGTGGGACCTTGTCGACAGCCTTCTGAAAGTCCAGATATTACACATCCACAGGTTCTCGCTTATCCACTCGACGAGTTACATCCTTGAAAAATTCTATAAGATTCGTCAGACATGATTTACCTTTCATAAATCCATGCTGACTTTGTCCAATGATTTCACCACTTTCCAAATGTGCTGCTATCCCATCTTTAATAACTGACTCTAGCATTTTCCACACTACCGATGTTAGACTAACTGGTCTGTAATTCCCCATTTTCTCTCTTCCTCCCTTTTTAAAAAGTGGGGTTACATTAGCTACCCTCCAATCCTCAGGAACTACTCCAGAATCTAATTGCAGGAAGGCAGATAACTATCTAAATGGTGTCAAGTTGGGAAAAGTGGTTGATCTGGAGGTCCTTGTTCAACAATCTATGAAAGGAAGCATGCAGGTACAGCAGAGCAGTGAAGAAAGCAAATGGCATGTTTGGCCTTTATAACAAGAGGAGTCGAGTATAGGAGCAAAGAGGTCCTTCTGCAGTTGTAGAGAGCCCCTAGTGACACCACAACCTAGAGTAATTGTGTGCAGTTTTGGTCCCCTAATTTGAGGAAGGACATTCTTGCTATTGAGGGAGTGCAGCGTAGTTTACAACGTTAATTCCCGGGATGGCGGGACTGTCATATGCTGAAGAATGGAGCGGCTGGGCTTGTTACACTCTGGAGTTTAGAAGGATGAGGGGATTTATTGAAACATATGAGATTGTTAAGAGGCAGGAAACATGTTCCCGATGTTGGGGGAGTCCAGAACCCAGGGCCACAATTTAAAAATAAGGGGGTGGTAAGCCCATTTAGAACGGAGATAGAGGAAAACACTTTTACTCACAGAGAGCTGTGAGCCTGTGGAATTCTCTCTGCCCCAAAAGGGTGGTGGCCGTTCTCTTGATACTTTCAGGGAGAGCTAGATAGGGCTCCTTAAAGATAGCGGAGTCAGGGGAATATGGGGAGAAGGCAGAATTGGGGTACTGATTGAGGATGATCAGCCATGATCCATATTTGAATGGCGGTGCTGGCTCGACGGGCCGCATGGCCTACTCCTGCACCTAATTGTCTATTTACCATAACGGTAATGACGCTATTGTCAACATGACGAGGTACAAACATGGCTCTGCGATTGACCCCAGAATGACTCGGAGGTGGTCGTAACCTTGGAGTGACCGTAAGCAGACAACCTGTCCCTTGATGAGCCGGTTGAAGCAGAGAGCTGACTTTATCCTAATATATTATTTTCTATGTCGCAGCGGCGTTTGGAGCTGGGATGGATCACTGACGGTGCATGAACTTGTGGTTCTAGTAGTTGTTTGGCCATAGGCAGGTGGAGCGGGTTCGCTGTGACATGAGTCATTCGCCGAAGATCCCAGGAGAGGGTCACGGACGATGTTTCCGTAGGTTGAGTAAGTCGAGATAGACATCAGAGCCACCCGTGTGAGCGTTCCATTAGTTTGTTTGCACTTCTTACCGCGTGCACGACCAGGCCGTTGGACTGCGGGTACTCGCGGCTGCTGGTGGGTGGTGAAAGTCCCAGCGTGTTGTGAAATCCCTGAAGAGCTGACTGGAGAATTGAGTTCCATTGTCTGAGAGCAGCTTTAGGGGGGGCTCCGTGGACAGAGAAGTGGCGAGTTAGTTTTTGAATGACCATGGCTGAGGTTGGGGTACTGAGCAAGTCGATGCGAATCATCCTGAATAGGAATTGACTAAAACCAGGTATTGTTTGCCGTGCCACTCAAAGATGTCGGCTGCTACTGTGGGGTGCAGAGGAACTGGTTGCTTCTGTTGGTGTGGGGTCAGGCTATTGCAAATCGGGGCAGGCAGCAAATTTCTTGAGAATGTAGTCAGCCATGTCAGGCCAGAAAAGCATACCTTTTGCAATTTGGAGGGTTCTGCAGTGGGATGGCCCCCAGGGACAATATCAAAGTACTTGCTGTGAAGACTTTCTTTCACAGAGGCCCAGGGAGCCGTGGGTGCGAGAGGGTGGAGTACCTGGAGCTGTGAGTATAAAACACATCGCGGGGCTTGCTTTCACAGAGGCCCAGGGAGCCGTGGTGAGAGAGGGTGGAGTACCTGGAGCTGTGAGTATAAAACACATCGCAGTGCTTGCGCTCACAGAGGCCCAGGGAGCCGTTGGTGAGAGAGGGTGGAGCCTGGAGCTGTGAGTATAAAACACATCGCGGGGCTTGCTTTCACAGAGGCCCAGGGAGCCGTGGGTGCGAGAGGGTGGAGTACCTGGAGCTGTGAGTATAAAACACATCGCGGGGCTTGCTTTCACAGAGGCCCAGGGAGCCGTTGGTGAGAGAGGGTGGAGTACCTGGAGCTGTGAGTATAAAACACATCACGGGGCTTGCTTTCACAGAGGCCCAGGGAGCCGTTGGTGAGAGAGGGTGGAGTACCTGGAGCTGTGAGTATAAAACACATCGCGGGGCTTGCTTTCACAGAGGCCCAGGGAGCCGTTCGGTAGAGAGGGTGGAGTACCTGGAGCTGTGAGTATAAAACACATCGCGGGGCTTGCTTTCACAGAGGCCCAGGGAGCCGTGGTGCGAGAGAGGTGGAGTACCTGGAGCTGTGAGTATAAAACACATCGCGGGGCTTGCTTTCACAGAGGCCCAGGGAGCCATTGGTGAGAGAGGGTGGAGTACCTGGAGCTGTGAGACCAACATCGCGGGGCTGCTTTCTCACAGAGGGGGAAGCCGTTGGTGAAGAAAGCCTGGAGCTGGCCTTTATAAATCAGAGTATAATGTTAACACATTGCTTGCAAGGCCCAGGGAGCCAATTGGTGGTGAGCCAAAACAGAGAGAGTACAGAAGTTGGTCTTTATTCTTTGAGCTGTGAGTATAAAACACATCGCGGGGCTTGCTTTCACAGAGGCCCAGGGAGCCGTTGGTGAGAGGTGGAGTACCTGGAGCTGTGAGTATAAAACACATCGCGGGGCTTGCTTTCACAGAGGCCCAGGGAGCCGTTGGTGAGAGAGGGTGGAGTACCTGGAGCTGTGAGACCAACATCTGCAACGTTCCATCTCACTTCCAAAGAACGAATCTGGTGAAGCCTCTGATTGGTGGGAGGACCCGAGGAAGCAGCTGATTGGGTGCAACCCCGGGTTTACAATTTTTACATTTCTGCCTTCAGGTTTGAGGATTCTGGGAGTTAAGGATTCTGGGAGTTAAGGATTCAGTATTAATTAGTAAAGTTTAAAGGATAAGTTTTTGTATTTTTTAATATTTAATACAGAGTAATTTGGGAGTAAGGTATGTCAGTAGTGATCGGCCCCATGGTTTGTTCAGCCTGCAACATGTGGGAGATCAGGGAGATGGTCGGTATCCCGGATGACTACATTTGCAGGAAGTGTGTCCAGCTGCAGTGCCTGGCAGACCGCATTGAACGATTGGAACTGCGGCTGGATTCATACTGGAGCATCCACGATGCGGAGAAAGTCGTGGATAGTACGTACAGCGAGTTGGTCACACCGCAGGCAAAAGGTAAGAGGACAAAAAGGGAACGGGTGGCCAATAGCCAGCAAAGCAGTAGGCAGGTAGTGCAGGAGTCCCCTGCGGTCATGTCCCTCCTAAACAGGTATAGCATTTTGGATACTGTGGAGAGAGATGGCTCATCAGGGTAATGCAGCAGCAGCCAGGTTCATGGCACCATGGGTGGCTCTGCGGCACATGAGGGGGGAAAAAAGAGGGAAAGCGCAATAGTAATAGGGCATTCAATTTTCAGGGTGAAACTCCAGGATGGTATGTTGCCTCCCTGGTGCGAGGGTCAGGGATGTCACTGAACGGCTGCAGAACATTCTGGAGGGGGAGGGTGAACAGCAGTTGTCGTGGTGCATATTGGCACCAACGATATAGGTAAAAAAAGGGATGAGGTCCTACAAGGTGAATTTAGGGAGCTAGGCGATAAACTTAAAAGTAGGATCTCAAAGGTAATAATCTCTGCCAGATGAATACGTGGCTTGAAAAATGGTGCAAGGGGGAGGAATTCAAATTTTTAGGGCACTGGGACCAGTTCTGGGGGAGGTGGGACCAGTACAAACAGGACGGTCTGCACCTGGGCTGCAATGGAACCAATGTCCTTGGGGGAGTGTTTGCTAGTGCTGTCGGGGAGGATTTAAACTAATGTGGCAGGGGGATGGGTACAAGAGCAGAGAGGCAGGTGGGTGTAAAATGAGGGTAGAAGCAATAGGTAGCAAGGTGAAAAGTAAAAGTGGCAGGCAGACAAAACCAGGGCAAAAATCAAAAAGGGCCACTTTTTAGCATAATTGTATAAGGGGTAAGAGCATTGTAAAGACAAGCCTGCATGCTTTGTGTCTCAATGCAAGGAGTATTCGTAATAAGGTGGACAAGTTGAACGTGCAGATAGCTATTAATGATTATGATATAGTTGGGATCACGGAGACATGGCTCCAGGGTGACGTAGGCTGGGAGCTGAACATCCAGGGATATTCAATATTCAGGAGGGATAGAGAGAAAGGAAAAGGAGGTGGGGTAGCGTTGCTGGTTAGAGAGGAGATTAACGCAATGGAAAGGAAGGACATTAGCTTGGAGGATGTGGAATCGGTATGGGTAGAGCTGCAAAACACTAAGGGGCAGAAAACACTGGTGGGTGTTGTGTACAGGCCACCTAACAGTAGCAGTGAAGTTGGGGATGGTATCAAACAGGAAATTAGAAATGCGTGCGACAAAGGCAAAACAGTTATAATGGGTGACTTCAATCTACATATAGATTGGGTGAATCAAATTGGCAGGGGTGCTGAGGAAGAGGATTTTTTGGAATGTATGCAGGATAGTTATCTAAATCAACATGTAGAGGAACCAACGAGAGAGCAGGCTATTTTAGACTGGGTTTTGAGTAATGAGGAAGGGGTAGTTAGCCGTCTTGTTGTACGTGCCCCCTTGGGCAAGAGTGACCATAATATGGTTGAGTTCTTCATTAGGATGGAGAGTGACATTGTTAATTCAGAAACAATGGTTCTGAACTTAAAGAAAGGTAGGGGTACCAAGATTGACTGGCAATTAATTCTAAAAGGGTTGACGGTGGATATACAATGGAAGGATGAACTACAATTGATCCCAGTTTGGCAAAAGAATAAATCGGGGAAGGTAGTGCATCCGGTGGATAACAAGGGAAATTAGTATCAAAGCAAAGGATCCAGAAAAAACAGCTAACCAGTCAGAGACTTAATTAGGAAAGGAAACTGGCAATAATGACTGCCCCTTGGAAATAGTTGATCAGGGGACCGCGGGTCAAAGGAAATAGGAATTGAGTGAAATCCAGGTTAGTCGGGAAGTGTGTTGGGTAAATTGAATAGATTAAAGGCCGATAAATCCCCAGGGCCAGATGGGATGTCATTACATCTTTGCAGCGACTTTGGTATTGTTGATACTGAGCGTTGTCATGGAATCACTGTTTGTGGACGGTGAGTCGAGTACACAGGAATGTATGATTTGCCTGTCTTCCTGCAGGTGCTCCGGTTGTGGTTCTGCTGAAATTGCTGTTTCAGTCAGTGCCTCATGGCAAATTGTGGGCTCGAGCGCATAGAGAGATTGTTGTGACTGGGCCCTGTTGCCACGAGCGCGGCAGCACCGGATAAAGTGGCCTTACTTTTTACAGTAGTGGCAAGTTTTCTCATAAGTGGGGCATTGCTCACAGAATTTCGGGTGTGAGCCATCGCAGTTACGACAGTTATGGAGCAGCCCCTGGGTGGGCGGCATCTATGAAAATTCCGAATTCCACTTCGAAGATGCGCCTACCTTCGGCAAATTCGCAGTCGAACATTAAAGGATCTGGTTTACGACCCTACCATAATAAGCGAGCGATGGTTCGTTGTAAAAAAAAATAAACTAAAATAAATTCAGGCAAAAGGGTCGGAGACGTGGCTCAATCCCACTTCTGACACCATGTTAATGATTAATCCACACAAACACACATGGTAAAAGATCAGCCTTTATTCCACAAGTATACAGGAACATTTAAACTGCCAGCCATTCTCATTCAGCTCAGCATGGCTTGTGTGTGAGAGAGAGAGCGAGTGCAAGCTGACCATGCTAATGTAAAGCTGTGTAGTACCGCAATACCATGTAAACGGTGGCATCCACATATGTGTAGTGGAGATTATAAATGGCATGGATCAATAAGGGTTAATCTACAAACCCTCACTTTTCATTATCTCTATCTTCGATTTGGCAACCGCCAACTTTGTGGCTAGTTCCAGGTGTTCTTTTCGTCGCCTCATCTCTTCTTCTTGTCGCCTCATCTCTGCTCTCAGCTGTTCTTCTTGTCACCTCATCTCTCCTTTCAGCTGTTCTTCTTGTCGCTCAAACTCATGTTTCTTCTCCAAGGTATTCGATTCTATTGAGAGTGCAGCTAGATCAACTTCAACTTCCATTCAAGCAGAGGCCCTTGATGCTGAACTGGTTATAGAACCAGATTTATGTCCCTAGATACATTTGAAATACTATCTTGTGGTGTAATCACCTCTTCCATTCCAGCACCTTGTTGCGTAGCTCTTTCAAATGTTGAGTATGTAAGTTGTGGTATAATGTCAGTTAACCACCATTCCACCTCTTCCATGAAATCATCAAATAACTTCACCATTTCTTCCCACCACTGGTGTATATTTCACGTTCTTCCTGAGGCAACTGAGAACACAGCAGTACATTTTGTTTCTCACCAACGTCATGTCAGGGGTTGAATAGTTGAACGAGATTCATTCAGGTAGGCAACTTGGGCCATATCTGCTTCTTCTAGATACCTTGGCCTCACTCCACCATCTTGTGGCTCCTCTGATTCACCTGCTCCATCTTGCTCCATGGATTTTAACAGATCTTGGCAGATTGCCAAATCTGGATTTTAGACAAACAGGGGGTCCTTCAATTTGCTTCAGTCACCATTGATAAACATAGGTTGAATGTTCTAAAAACATCAGTTAAGAAACGATAACAAACTGGACTTTCAGACAACATCCAAAATGTTTTCGTAGTACAGAAGTGACTTCAGTTAGAAAGAATGTGTATTATCTTGACTTCAAAACAACTCAAGGACAATCACCTGGATCAATCCAGGCTGGCTAGCGATCAAGCTTCTTGGCTTCTTTCCAATCTTTAGCAGAACTAAACTTCTCCAGACTCTTCAGAAGCCGTTCAAAGTAAACATTCCAGCTTCTGAATTCAGCATAGTATAATAGTTGTTCTACACATGATTCTGGGCAGTGGGCAGGTGCTATAGACCTGCACAGGAAGGTAGACGCTCCCGTCCCCATGAGTCTCGGGCAGATGGGGCTTGTCAGCCTGGGAAGGCAGTCCATCTAGGAGAAGGAAAACTCTGATTTAAAACCTCCACTGCCTTGTGGCTATATCCAGTCATGGAAAAGGCTCCAGGAGTAAACCTTAAGAAAATCCGGAGTCGGAGCCCCTAAGGCAGTTCGTCGTTTTCTACAACCTCGCTCTGTCAGCTCCTGCGATGGCGCTGATGCCAAACTGTAACAGACCTGCTGTTCCTTTGGAGCAAACAGTGACGTGGAGAGGGGGGGGGGGGGGGGGGGACGTGCTGCATGGGCAACAGCCTGTCCTCCATATGACATCGCCCAGGCTTGCATCCAACCAGGATGCATCACCCATGGTCAGTCATGACTGAGAAGGGCCTACCACTACTACTACTACCCACTTCTTCTTCTATCGTGTGGCGTGCAGAGCCTAAAGTCGTTGGACAACTTGTTCTATTTGATCTTCCATTTGTGCATGTCGAGTTGATTGCATTAGTCGAAACCGGGCGGACTACGTGAAGCTTGCAATCTTCCACCCCCAACTTCTCACGATTCCGTGGTAAAGTCTTCTTCCCTTAGATAAGGCGCAATGAATCTTGAAGCCTGGCTGGCTGAGATCTATTTTCTTCAGTTTCTCTTCCAAGGAACCAGTCTTCAGTTCATCTTCTGGTACTAATGTTCAGGCGTAATCTCTCTCCAGAGATCCAGCCCAATCTTCTGTCCCTCTTCTACCACCTCCTGTCTGTAAGGTAGCTTTCGACTCGATATAGTGGCAGATTATTATATTGTTCAAGGAATTGCTGCCTCCAGCCACTAGGAGAAGACACGGGGTGTGGAGACAGCGTCGCTTTACGAATGGGAGCTCTCCATGAGACATTCAAAGCCGTAGAAAGATAAATCATCAACACACAGTCTCTTGATTAATAGTTTCTTTATTGTCAAAGTAAAACAGTAAGATATTCATCCAAACTTCTTCTTGATAAGTACATTTTAACCTTAGTCAAACTCCAGCATGTGGCTTCTTCTTCTTCTGTCGTATGTCTTTTAGACCTGCAGCTCCGTTGAGGAGAGCCAGGCCAACGTGTCATCGTCCAGGTCAATCAGACCTCGTTCACCATTCGGTGGCCGGTGTTTGGGGCAACTGGTGACTATGTGCTCCACCGTCTGTGTTGGGTCCCCACACTCGCAGGAGGCGCTGTCCACGAGGCCCCACCTCTTCATCGCTACTCCATAGTGTCCGATGCCTGTCCTCAAGTGGTTGAGGGTTGTCCACTGCTTTCGGGGCAGGTCCTGGCCAGGGACGTCCAATGTAATGGTGTAGCCAAGATGGTTCCGCTGACTTCCACTGGTCTCTCCATCTCGTCTTAGAAGCATCAGCCGGAGTTGTGCAGAGCAGCTCTTGGGCTTGCGTGGCAAAGGGGTGCCGTGACTTGAGGCGTACTCGGTGTGGTTTTCTCTGTGACGATCTGATGGAGGAGGTGGGACTCACTGGTCTGTGCCTTTCGAGAGAGGGCCAGCGTGGCTGCTTCTCGTCTGATGTTGGCTGGGGCGGTGCCAGCGAGGACAGACAGTTGGTTTACTGGGGTGGCTCGTAGGCATCCGGAGACAGTCCGCAGGGCGTTGTTGAGGGCAGCATCCAGCTTCTTGGTGTGATGGCTACAGCACCAGACCGGGGCACAGTACTCGGCGGCTGAGAACACCAGGGCCACTGTGGACATGCGCAGTGTCTTCATCGTGGCTCCCCATGTGGTGCCGGCTAGGCGGCGTATCAGTACGGCACGGGCACTTGTCTTTGCCTTGGCACCTTCCAGATGTTGTTGGAATGACAACATTCTGTCGAGCTTCACACCGAGGTACGTGGGGACAGGCTGGGACGTAACCGGGCGTTATCCACCATGATGTTCATTTCGTGGGTTGTTTCCTGTTGTTGAGGTGGAACATTGAAGATGTTGTCTTAGCCATGCTGAGCTTGAGGTGCCAGTTCCACAGGTATGAAGACAGGATGTTCATGTCTTCAGAGAGGCCCTCTTCTGCTGCTTCCCAGGATGGGTAGGAGGGCCAGGTCATCAGCATAGCCATACTTCTTTGACTGGGTTGCAGGCAGGTCATGGATGTAGATGTTGAACAGCATTGGTGCCAGCACTGAGCCCTGAGGGACGCTGTTCTTAAGTTTCCTCACACTGCTGCATTGCCCATTGCTGGTGTGTAGCCTGAAGCTGCGGTTGCTCAGCATCTCCATGATGCAGCTCACCATGTGCTTGTCTGGGATGGTTTCCAGAAGCTTCATGTGTAGTCCACGCAACCAGACAGTATCATATGCAGCTGTGAGGTCCAAGAAGACAGCGCCAGCCTTCTCCCCTGCCTGGAAGCTGTCCCCAACATCTTGGCACAGGAGGGTCACCTGGTCCGCCGTTGACCACTTCTGAAGCCAGCCTGTTCTTTAGGCAGCTGGGGGTCGATCACTGGATTGAGACGTGTGTGGAGGAGACGTACCAGGAGCTTGTGTGGAACACACAGCAGTGAGATGGGTCGGTATCCCTTGGAGTCATCGCTAGGCTTATTTGGCTTCGGCAGAGCGATCACCTTGGCACGGCGCCAGATCTTTGGCTGCTTCAGGCAGCGGAAACACATGTGGCTGCGAAACATTAGAAAACGTCTTTGGTGTTGGAAAGTTCTGACCATTGGTCGAAAGCTATTCCATGCTTCCTTTGAACGAAATAAAAAACTACAAGCTTCTTCCAAGAATCCCAGCAGCAAACACGCCTCCCACTACATAATAAATCCCACCCACATAATTTCAGACAGACAACATTTAAAGGCAAATTCCATAATTTATGACACACAAAATTAAGCCAAAACGCCATTACACTCACTCTCTCACTCACACTCTCTCACTCACTCTCATTCACTCACACTCTCATTCACTAACACACACACTCACTCTCACTCACTAACACAGTCACTCACACACACTCACTGTCACACTCTCTCTCTCGCTCTCTGCAACCATGTGCCTATGATCTCTAGTGAGCAAGTGTTTGAAGGAGTTCACATACAAAGATCTGGAGTTCTACTCTTTGTTTCCTGTCTTCCTTTATCCGGTCCACCTTAGCTGAAACACCAGTAACTAATATGTTCATCAGACACGGAATGCCCCGAACCATCCACCTGCATGAAAGTTTCAAAATCTCGGCCCTTTCTCTCAGCATTGAGTGCACTAATGTAAAAAGAAAATGTATCTACGGTATTGGACACAAATGTTAAACACAAATTGCCTGCGCTATCAGTGAAACTTTCTGTATGTATACTTTGTAAATAGTTTTCAATATTCCTTGTTTTTAATTTGTTGTTTAGAAAATAGCTATTATTAATGAATTTCTGTGCATCAATTTGTTTTTTGAAATAAAGTTTTGAGAAAAATAAGGCACTAGGCTTTGGCGGCTGTTATTTTTCTGCTCTGACCATAACCGCTGCTCTCTGCATGTTGTTTATTTGTTGTTCTGAGTTTGGTTCCATGGTCTGGATTAGGTATTGGCAGTACTGCCATCTCTTACACATCACAGATCCAAGCACAGGCCTGATTTCCCAATAAGCTGTTCACACACTATTTATGGTAACTCCCTTCAATAACATTATCGAGATAGACACAAAGTGCTGGAGTAACTCAGTGGGCCAGGCAGCATATCTGGAGAAAAACTATGGGTAATTTTCTTTTTAGTTCAGAAATACAGCACGGAAACCGGCCCCTTCAGCCCACCGAGTCCATGCCGATCAGCGATCCCCACACACTAACGCTATCCTGCACACACTTACTTACTTAGACTTAGTTCCTCCCACACTGTTGAATGCATTGGGCAGCAAGCTTTGGCCATTCTGTTTGGTTATGTGCGACGTCTTCCACCCTCGATCGGTTAGCATCCCGGGCTTCCAAATCCTACTGGAATATTCACCTCATGTGAGCTTTGGTCGGCCTTTTTCCTTCTTCCGTCAGCTTGCCATGTCATTGCTATCTTAGGTGCACATTCTGGTGACATTCTGAGTACATGTCCTGCAGATTTCATCCTGCGTCCCTCTATGTTCTGGCTGAGAGGCTTTGTTGCAGTTTCCGGGTAGATCTCCTAGTTTGTGATGTGCTCTCTGTAGCTAGTCTTCAGGATCCTCCTCAAGCAGCGTTGTTGGGATGCATCCAATTTATTTTTCATCAGGACATTGATTTTCCATGTCTCACTGGCACAGAGGGCTGTAGGGAGGACTGCGGACTGGAAGAGTTTGACTTTTAGCATCTTGGATATCCCACCACTAGACCATATTGGCTGCATTTGTCTGAAGACTGATGCAGCTTTACCAATTTGGGGTAATTTATAATTTTTACCGAAGCCAATTAAAACCCTAGCATCTTTGGCGTGTGGGAGGAAACTGGAGCACCTGGAGAAATCCCATGAAGGTCACAGGGAGAACGTAAAACTCCGTACAGACAGTGCCCATAGTGTGGATCGAACCTGTGTCCCTGACGCTGTAAGGCAGCAGCTCTACCGCGGGTGACGTTTCGGGCCAGGACTCTCCTTCAGACTGAAAATAGAGGGGAGGGAACTGGAGGTAAGATTAGACTAGAAACATAGAAAATAGGTGAAGGAATAGGCCATTCGACCCTTTGAGCCAGCACCGCCATTTAATATGATCATGGCTGATCGTCCAAAATCATATAACCATATAACAATTACAGCACGGAAACAGGCCATCTCGGCCCTTCTAGTCCAGCCGAGCACGTTATACTCACCTAGTCCCATCTACCTGCACTCAGACCATAACCCTCCATTCCTTTCTTGTCCATATACCTATCCAATTTATTTTTAAATGATAAAATCGAACCTGCCTCCACCACTTCCACTGGAAGCTCATTCCACACAGCTACCACTCTCTGAGTAAAGAAATTCCCCCTCATGTTACCCCTAAACTTCTGTCCCTTAATTCTCAAATCATGTCCTCTTGTTTGGATCTTCCCTACTCTCAATGGAAAAAGCTTATCCATGTCAACTCTGTCTATCCCTCTCATCATTTTAAAGACCTCTATCAAGTCCCCCCTTAACCTTCTGCGCTCCAAAGAATAAAGACCTAACTTGTTCAACCTTTCTTTGTAACTTAGTTGCTGAAACCCAGGCAACATTCTAGTAAATCAGAATTGGTGTACAATTCTGGCAACCAGAATTGTACACCATGCTCCAGAATTGGCCTCACCAATGCCTTGTACAATTTTAACATTACATCCCAACTTCTATACTCAATGCTCTGATTTATAAAGGCTAGCATACCAAAAGCTTTCTTTACCACCCTATCTACATGAGATTCCACTTTCAGGGAACTATGCACAGTTATTCCTAGATCCCTCTGTTCAACTGCATTCCTCAATTCACTACCGTTTACCATGTATGTCCTATTTTGATTTGTCCTGCCAAGATGTAGCACCTCACACTTATCAGCATTAAATTGTATCTGCTATCTTTCAGCCCACTCTTCCAAATGGCCTAAATCTCTCTGTAGACTTTGAAAATCTATTTCATTATCCTGTTCCTGTCCCTGCTTTCGCCCCATATCCCTTGATTCCATTAGCCCTAAGAGCTAAATCTAACTCTCTTGAACACACGGATCAGTATAGAACAAATCAGGGCTGGCAACAGATGACCAAGGAAGGGTGGAGCCCATAATGGCCCATTGTTGGCTGGGGAAGAGGTGATAACGAAGGGATATAATTAACATTATTTCTGACCCAAAACATTGCCTATCCATGTTCTCCAGAGATATTGTCCCACTCAGATATTTTGTGTAGACTAGCATCTGCAGTGGAGCAGTCTGAAGAAGGGTCTCGACCCAAAACGTCACCCATTCCTTCTATCCAGAGATGTTGTCTGACTTGCTGAGTTACTCCAGCATTTTATGTCCAGCATCAGCAGTTCTTTGTTTTCATATTCTACCCATTTCTACCCCCACTCTCAATTCCTCCGTCTGCACCGCATCTGCACACAGGTTGAGGTGTTCCAGACCAGGGCATCGGAAATGTCCTCATTCTTTAGGGAACAGGGGTTCCCCTCTTTGATTACAGATGAGGCTCCCACCAGGGTCTCCTCTATATCCGGCAGCTCCGCTCTCACTCCCCATCCCCCTACTCGTAACAAGGACAGAGTCCCCCTTGTCCTCACCTTCCACCCTACCAGCCATCGCATCTGCGCCCCACTTCATCTCCTTTCCCCATTTTGTGCTGACATTTGATACAGTAATATTTAAATGACGTAGGAAAGAACTACAGATGCTGGTTTACATCAAAGATAGATTAAAAAAACAGTTAGGTGAATAGGTGACATTTGGGTCCAGACCCTTCTTTAGACTCAAGTCTGTTGCCATCTGTAAAACATATGTCATGTTTCAAAGGTAGACTTCCAAAAATATATTGGACAATTCCAGAAAGTTTAGTTTGGAGGTACAGTGCAGAAACAGGCCCTTCAGCCCACTGAGTCCGTGCCGACCAGCAATCACCCGCACACTAATACTAGCCCACGCACTAGGGAGAATTTACCATTTTACCAAAGCCAATTAAGCTACAAACATGTACATATTTGGATAGTGGGAGGAAACCAGAGGCCCCAGAAAAAACCCACTCAGTCATGGGCCAAACGTACAACAGGACCCGTAGTCAGAATCAAACCTGGGTCTCTGGCGCTGTGAGGCAGCAACTCTACCGCCATGCCATCCCTGAATGTATCCAACTGTAAATCCTTGGTGCTGTACCTGAATGAGCTTTCCAATTACACAGAGTGTAATTCTCTGTTTTAATTGCTCAAGCTAAATTTAAACATGGCCTCAATAACATGGTATTGAGTGGCGTATCAAGTAGTGAAATTGCCATGAAATTCCCATTGCTCTGGCAGGAAGTAAAATTATATTTCATTGCCTAGCCAACGTCTTACCTAGTTGAGTCAGGTTTTAGCCGAGTGTCTCAGCTATTATCAAAAGCTCGCATCCACTTAGAAATTGTAAGTAGAGGTGATCTTCGTCTGTCTCTAACAACCATGGACCCTGATATTGAAAAACTTGTGAAACTGCATCAGCCACAAGGATCTCACTGAATAAATACAGTAAAAAGCTAATATATGTTTGTTTTTATTTTGCTAAAGGATTTTATTTTTCGAAGTACAAAAGGAATCATTTTTTAAAGGTTATTCGTTTTCTGGGTGTCCATGGAAGTTTTTTGTCATGCAGCTATATCAGAAAATTAATGTATGATTATAAATGGTCGTTTTATTGAACCCACAAAATATTTTTGATGTTTGTGGAATAGAATAAAAGAGAATATATGTGCAATTAATAGACACTGATATTTTTATGGAAGGTATTATAATATTGAAGTACCTTTTTTCTGCTAATAATGTTGGGGGGGGGGCACAGAAAAATTAAAAGATCCCAAGGGGGCCATGAGTTAAAAAAGGTTGGGAACCACTGTCCTAACTGATACAATAGGTAATGGCACAATATGTACTAGCACGTATGGCATTCTATTTTCATTTGTGAAATGTTCCTGAACACTCCAGAGCAAACGGCGTCTCGCCTCACGCCAACACCGTGTCTCGGCGGCGTGTGGCCACCTTCAGCCGTGGCGAGAACAGAGCGGGCAAAGAGGAACCATGACTGGAACCGGAGCAGTGAACGCCGCGTCCCAGCCCACCGTTTCCTCGGCGACAATAACACGCTAAGATACTCAAGCAAATTTATACTCTAACTGATACAATTGGTAGTGGCACAATATTGAATAGCATGTTTGGCACTTCTATTGTAATTTGTGAATTGTTCACAAAACTATAATCACACATAAGGCGACACAGTGTAGGCTAAAAGAATGTGTGCTTGTAAGTAGGAACATCCATTTAAAACTTCCTCAAGCATAATTTAGACAATATTTAACTTATTTAATGAAACTTCAAAAAATCAAGCCCATGATTTTCTTTTGGTAGACTGAGGGTTTCGTTTGGTAGATGTGTATCACATCTATGTTAAATGATCATTAGCAGTATATGCTGATTTATTTACATTTATATGCTAAATTCATTTCTCTAGTATCTTTGATTCTCAGTCCCACACCCCTACTTCCACCTCTGACCGACACCTCCCTCCTCCAATGATCACACTTAATTATCATGTCCCACCCCCATTGCCTGCTGATCGTCACTCTCGCCTAATCGGCATCCTCGATCATCAGTCCCACCCCCACTGTCTCGCGGAAAGTGGAGATTTCACCTGGTTTTAAAATCCGGATGTAAAAAATGAAGGGGAACGTCCCTCATCCCTCAAAACGGGGGGTGGGTGGGGCGGAGAGAGGGGGGAGAGAGGGGAAAAATGGGGGGAGAAGGGGGTGCAAGAACGGGGGAGAAGGGTGGGGGGAGGGAGAAAGGGGGAGACACTTTTAAGAAGCCAAACAACTTTTAATGTCAGAGATACAGAGCTGTGAAGTTTTACCGGCCGATTTTCCTTGGTTCTGAAAAGGGGGGGGGGATATTGCGGGGGGAGAAGATTAGGGGGAGGGGAGAAAGGGGGGAGAAGGGGGGGAACATTTTTTGAGACTACTCTTCTTCAGACCTGAAACATCGCCTATCCACGTTGACCAGAAATGGTGTCTGACCCATTGAGTTACTCCAGCATTGTGAAACATCTCCTATCCACGTTCTCCACAGATACTGCCTGACCAATTGTTACTCCAGCACTCTGTGAAACATCACTTGTCCATGTTCTCCACAGATACTGCATGACCCGCTGAGTTACTCCAGCACCCTGTGAAACATCAATTATCCATGTTCTCCACAGACGCTGCCTGACCCACTGAGTTACTCCACCGCCCGGTAAAACATCACTTATCCATGTTCTCCACAGATGCTGCCAGACCCGCTGAGTTACTCCAGCACCCCGTGAACCATCACCTATCCATTCTCCACAGATGCTGCCTGACCCGCTGAGTTACTCCAGCACTCTGTGAAACATCACTTATCCACGTTCTCCACAGTTCTCCATGCTGCCTCCAGCACATTGTGACTTGTTGTGTTTTGAACCAGCATCTGCAGTTCCATGTGTCTGCCAAAGATAGGCACAAAGGGCTGGGGAAAAAATATGGGCAACGTTTCAGGTCAGGACACTTGGCTACTTGTCAAACATACATCGAGTTGAGAAATGTCATTCTCTGATTTTAGTTAACTATCCAACAACCTAGCTCCCTTTTATTGATAGCGGTATGAATACTGATTTATCCAACTCCAAGTAACCCTTACATCCCATCTCTCTCCATCCCACCCCACCCAAGTCATACCAGCTTCAAAGTCATCCTATTGAGTCGCATTGTCTGTAACGTGATTTCACGGAGCCCACAGCTAACAATGGCCTTTCCTTCAACATCATCATTTTTTGCATATCCTTAGCATCTGCTTTGTTCTGTCATTTTCTCACCTCACCCTTCCATATCTCTAGTCTCCCTCTTCCCTGACTCAGTCTGAAGAGTCTCGACCTAAAACATCACCCATTCCTTTTTCTCCAGCGATGCTGTCTGACTTGCTGACTTATTCCAGCTTTTTGTGTCTCTCCCCTTTTTTATCCCTCTCTCTTCCCTGTGCCTGACCTGAACGGGACCCGTTTCCCCCTTTTCCCCTTCACTTTAATCAATATCCCTTTCTCTGGCTTCACATTCTGCTCATCTTCTCTCACAGCCTTTCCTGTTCTTCCCATCTCTGGCCTTTGTCCACCCATCTGCCAATCACCCCGCTCCCCCTCACCTGCATCCATTTATTACTTAAAGATGGACACAAAATGCTGGAGTAACTCAGCGGGACAGACAGGCAGCATCTCTGGAGAGAAGGAATGGGTGACGTTTCAGGTTGAGACCCTTCTTCAGAATGGTTAGGGATAAGGGAAACGAGAGATATAGACGATGATGTGGAGAGATAAAGAACAATGAATGAAAGATTTTCATAAAAGTGATGATGATAAAGGAAACAGGCCATTGTTAGCTGTTTGTTGGGTGTAAACGAGAAGCTAGTGCAACTAGCTTGGGACAGGCATAGCGAGAGAGGGAATGCCGGGACTACCTGAAGTGAGAGAAATCAATATTCCTACCATTGCGAAATGATCGCCCAGTCTGCGTTTGGTCTCGCCGATGTATAAGAGTCCACATCTTGAACAACGGATACAGTAGATGAGGTTGGAGGAGGTGCAAGTGAGCCTTTGTCCCACCCTCACCTCCCTTCCAGCTTCCCTCCCCAACTACAATCAGACTGAAGAAGGGTCCGACCCAAAACCTCACCAATCCATGCACTTGCATTAAACATTATACCCAATATTACACTGTGGATGGCTCGATTGTAGGTCCCCTACACCTCTCCCTGTCTCACACTCTGTAACAGGCCAAAGTTTATATCACCAGAGGTAAGCAATGTTCATCATTGAAGGCTAAAATGGCTTCAAATAGTGAAGATTGGTGAAGAATAGTCTGAAACAAAATGTAACATTGTTTGCGATCAAAAAAGTATGTTGTGCACAGTGTGTATAATAATTGCCCTTTTTCTTCTGCAACATTAGTGACGGCTGCATTAGAAAAAGGTGGCAGTGTTCACTAGGAATTGACCACAATTGAATCAATGGATCTTATTTTGTACAGCTAATCCATTATTTGTCAGTACGAATCTTCAGTCTCTTCATAAAGGCAAGAGTGGGCATGTTGCTATTGAAACTTCTCAGAGGAAAGACCCTTGTAGAAAAGGAAACATTTCCTAATCCAATCAAATCCATTAAACAAATAAAATGAACAAACGATATTGCCAAGTGCAGGAACTATCTTTGAAGTAGTGGGGAGGTGTCCAACTGCCCTACGGCTACAGATATGCATGGAGGCAAGTATATTTTCTTATCATTTCTGGAGATGGTTGGCATTTTCTTTCATTATTGATATACAACATGAATTCTGAAGAATTCCAAAGAACACAGTGAGGTCAGGAAAAACTGGGAAGATGTTGATTGTCTGCTCCTCGACAGGGCCAAGGACGGCTTATGTTAGGAACACTTCTCCATCCGTTTCCCACCATGGATTGCTGACCTGCTGTATCTACCGGCATTTTTGGAGGGGAATGAAGAATAGACAATAGATGCAGGAGTAGGCCATTTGGCCCTTCGAGCCAGCACCACCATTCAATGTGATCATGGCTGATCATCCCCAATCAGTACCCCGTTCCTGCCTTCTCCTCATATCCCAACACCGCTATCTTTAAGAGTCCTATCAAGCTCTCTCTTGAAAGTATCCAGAGAACCGGCGTCCACCGCCCTCTGAGGCAGAGAATTCCACAGACTCACAACTCTCTGTGTGAAAAAGTGTTTCCTCGTCTCCGTTCTAAATGGCTTACCCCTTATTATTAAATATGGTGAGTGTGAACCCTTTTTTGGACTGATGCAGTCGGAGGAGAATGCTGGAAAAAAGAGATGGTGTCGTGACAGACTCCGGGACTTGATTAGGAGGAGGGGGGTGGGGAGGGAGGGGGCGGGGGGGAAGTGTCTCCTTAATTTGGAGAATTCAATGCTCATGTCATTGGGCTTTAAGCTATGAGGTTCAAAGCTGTTCTTCCAGTTTGCGTGTCATCTAACTCTGGCAATGGAGGGCCCAAGACAGAAAGATCAATGTGGGAGTGGGAAGGGGTTAAAATGGTTGGCAACCGGGAGATCCAGCAGGCCTTGGCAGACCGAGCGCAAATGTCAGTGAAATGCTGGAGTAACTCAGCGGGACAGGTAGCATCTCTAGAGAGAAGGAATTGGTGATGTTTCGGGTTAAGACCCTTATTCAGCAGCTGTGGAGAATATGTATAGGTGACATTTCGGGTCGGGACCCTTCTTCAGATTGACATTGTTAACAGAGGTGAGTGAAGTGACAGAGGCGAGAGAAAATAAAGAGATAAAAGGGTGTGAGATAAGGAGAGAGAAATGTAAAGTGGAAAGGTATATGGACGGGAAGGGAATGGAGGGGTATGGTCTGAGTGCAGGTAGATGGACTAGGGGAAAACAAATGGTCGGCATGGACTGGAAGAGCCGAGAGGGCCTGTTTCCGTGCTGTAATTGTTATATGGTTACATGTGCAGCTTTAAGGGACATTGGTCAGGTAGCATTTGGAGTATTGCATACAGTTCTGGTCACTCCATTACAGGACTGATGTGGAGGCTTTGGGGAAGGTGCAGAGATGGTTAACCAGAATGGTTTAAAAACAAGGAACTGCAGTTGCTGGTTTACAAAAAAAAAACAACATGCTGGAGTAACTCAGCGGGACAGGCAGCATCTCGTGAGAGAAGGGAGCATGAGCAGAGAGACAGAGGGATGTAAAATGAGGGTAGAAGCAATAGGTAGCAAGGTGAAAAGTAAAAGTGGCAGGTAGAAAAATCCAGGGCAAAAATGAAAAAGGGCTATTTTTCAACATAATTGTATAAGGGTGTTGTAAAAACAAGCCTGAAGGCTTTGTGTCTCAATGCAAGGAGCATTTGTAATAAGGTGGATGAGTTGAATGAGCATATAGTTATTAATGAATATGATATAGTTGGGATCAGGGAGACATGGCTACAGGGTGACCAAGGCTGGGAGCTGAACATCCAGGGATATTCAATATTCAGGAGGGATGGACAGAAAAGTAAAGGTGGAGTAGCGTTGCTGGTTACAGAGGAGATTAACGCAATAGAAAGGATGTACATTAGCTTGGAGGATGTGGAATAGATATGGGTAGAGCTGTGAAACACTAAGGGGCAGAAAACGCTAGTGGGAGTTGTGTACAGGCCACCTAACAGTAGTGGTGGAGTTGGGGATGGCATCAAACATGAAATTAGAAATGCATGCAACAAGGGTAAAACAGTTATATTGGGTGACTTCAATCTGCATATAGATTGGGTGAATCAAATTGGCAGGGGTTCTGAGGAAGAGAATTTCTTGGAATGTATGCGGGATAGTTTTCTAAACCAACATGTAGAGGAATCAATGAGAGAGCAGGCTATTCTAGACTGGGTACTGAGTAATGAGGAAGGGTTAGTTAGCAGTCTTGTTGTGCGTGGCCCCTTGAGCAAGAGTGACCATAATATGGTTGAGTTCTTAATTAGGACGGAGAGTGACATTGTTAATTCAGAAACAATGGTTCTGAACTTAAAGAAAGGTAACTTTGAGGGTATGAGACGTGAATTGGCCAAGATAGACTGGCAAGTGATTCTTAAAGGGTTGACGGTGGATATGCAATGGAAGGCATTTAAAGACTGCATGGATGAACTACAATAATTGTTCATCCCAGTTTGGCAAAAGAATAAATCAGTGAAGGTAGTGCATCCGTGGATAACAAGGGAAATCAGGGATAGTATGAAAACTAAAGATGAAGCATACAAATTAGGCAGAAAAAGCAGCCCACCCGAGGACTGGGAGAAATTCAGAGTCCGGCAGAGGAGGACAAAGTGCTTAATTAGGAAAGGGAAAATAGATTATGAAAGAAAACTGGCAGGGAACATAAAAACGGACTGCAAAAGATTTTATAGATATGTGAAGAGAAAAAGGTTAGTTAAAACAAATGTAGGTCCCTTGCAGTGAGAAACTGGTGAATTGATCATGGGGAACAAGGACATGGCAGACCAATTGAATAACTACTTTGTTTCTGTCTTCACTAAGGAAGACATAAATAATCTGCCGGAAATAGCAGGGGACTGGGGGTCAAATGAGATGGAGGAACTGAGTGAAATCCAGGTTAGCCGGGAAGTGGTGTTAGGTAAATTGAAGGGATTAATGGCCGACAAATCCCCAGGGCCAGACAGGCTGCATCTCAGAGTGCTTAACGAAGTAGCCCCAGAAATAATGGATGCAGTAGTAATAATTTTTTCAAAACTCTTTAGATTCTGGAGTAGTTCCTGAGGACTGGAGGGTAGCTAATGTAACCCCACTTTTTAAAAAGGGAGGGAGAGAGAAAACGGGGAATTATAGACCAGTTAGTCTAACATCGGTAGTGGGGAAAATGCTAGAGTCACTTATTAAAGATGGGATAGCAGCACATTAGGAAAGTGGTGAAATCACTGGACTAAGTCAGCATGGATTTATGAAAGGTAAATCATGTCTGACGAATCTTATATAGAATTTTTCGAGGATGTAACTAGTAGAGTGGATAAGGGAGAATCTGTGGATGTGTTATATCTGGACTTTCAGAAGGCTTTCAACAAGGTCCCACATAAGAGATTAGCATTCAAACTTAAAGCAAACGGTATTAGGGGTTCAGTGTTGATGTGGATAGAGAACTGGCTGGCAGACAGGAAGCAAAGAGTAGGAGTAAACGGGTCATTTTCAGAATGGCAGACAGTGACTAGTGGGGTACCACAAGGCTCAGTGCTGGGACCCCAGCTATTTACAATATATATTCATGAGCTGGATGAGGGAATTGAATGCAACATCTCCAAGTTTGCGGATGACACGAAGCTGGAGGGCAGTGTTATCTGTGAGGAGGATGCTGGGAGACTGCAAGGTGATTTGGATAGGTTGGGTGAGTGGGCAAATACATGGCAGATGCAGTATAATGTGGATAAATGTGAGGTTATCCACTTTGGCGGCAAAAACAGGAGGGTAGACTATTATCTGAACGGTGGCCGATTAGGAAAAGGGGAGATGCAACAAGACCTGGGTGTCATGGTACACCCATCATTGAAAGTAGGCATGCAGGTGCAGCAGGCTGTGAAGTAAGCGAATGGTATGTTGGCATTCATAGCAAAAGGATTTGAGTACAAGAGCAGGGAGGTTCTACTACAGTTGTACAGGGTCTTGGTGAGGCCACACCTGGAGTATTGCGTACGGTTTTGGTCTCCTAATCTGAGGAAAGACATTCTTGCCATAGAGGGAGTACAGAGAAGGTTCACCAGACTGATTCCTGGGATGTCAGGACTTCCATATGAAGAAAGACTGGATAGACTCGGCTTGTACTCGCTGGAATTTAGGAGATTGAGGGGGGAACTTATAGAGACTTACAAAATTCTTAAGGGGTTGGACAGGCTAGATGCAGGAAGATTGTTCCCAATGTTGGGGAACTCCAGAACAAGGGGTCACTGTTTAAGGATAAGGGGTAAGTCTTTTAGGACCGAGATGAGAAGATAATTTTTCACACAATGAGTGGTGAGTCTGTGGAATTCTCTGCCACAGAAGGTAGTTGAGGTCAGTTCATTGGCTATATTTAAGAGGGAGTTAGATGTGGCCCTTGTGGCTAAAGGGATCAGTGGGGATGGAGAGAAGGCAGGTACAGGATACTGAGTTGGATGATCAGCCATGATCATATTGAATGGTGGTGCAGGCTCGAAGGGCCGAATGGCCTACTCCTGCACCTATTTTCTATGATTCTATGATTCTATGAATGGGTGGCGTTTTGGGTCGAGAGCGAAGAGGGTTTCGACCCGAAACGTTACCCATTCCTTCCAGCACGTTGTGTTTATCTAAACAGTGCATATCAACATCGCGGTGTGCCAGCAGGATGGAGGAGCGGGCAAAGGCCTCCTTGTCACAGAGCGGGCAGGTGAAGAGGCGCTGACCAGTGTAGACTTGGTGCTCCAGCAAGTGGTCAATACGGGTGAAGCCCTCACCACATGACAGGTAGGGGAAGGGACGATCGCCACTGTGGGCACGCTAGTGGTGCCACAGGCTGGACATGTGAGTGAAACCCTTGCCACATTCAGCGCACTCAAAGGGTCTCCCTCTGGTGTGTGTCCGCTGGTTCTCCCACAGTCCCAGTGCTCTCTTGAAACTCTTGCCACAGTGGGAGCAGCAGCTCGTTGGCGTGAGCCCGCGGGTGCTGCCGCAACTCCCGCGAGCTGTCAAACGACTCACCGCTGTACGGGCAGTCGTAGGGCTGGCCACTGGTGTGCACATGTTGGTGAGACAAGGCATGGGTGGCCACGGAAAAGCGCTCCCCACACAATGGGCTGGGGAAGGGACAGTCACTGTTGTGCACCCGCTGGTGGGACAGCAGGTTGCTGGACTGGGTGAAGCCATTGCCGCACTCGCTGCAGGTGTAGGGCCGCTCTCCAGTGTGCAGGCGCCTGTGCACCTTCAGGTGCTTGGACGACTTGAAGCCTTTTCCGCAGTCGGAGCAGAAGGGCCGCTCGTTGCTGTGCACCCACCGGTGCTCCCACAGCCCCGACAAATGGGCAAAGCTCTTGTCGCAGGTGGAGCAACCATAGGGCTTCTCGCCCGTGTGCATGCTCTGGTGCATCCGCAGCCCCGACAAATCGGTAAAGCTCTTGCCGCAAGTGGAGTAGCCATAGGGCTTCTCGCCCGTGTGCACTCGCCGGTGTATCTTCAGTTCCTGTGCCATCTTGAAGCTCTTCACGCAGTCGGAGCAGTCAAAGGGACGTTCTCCCATGTGTACCCACTGGTGCATCTGCAGCCCCGACAATTGGGTAAAGGTCTTACCACAGTCGGAGCAGTCATAGGGACGTTCTCCCCTGTGCACCCGCCGGTGGATCTCCAGCTGGCTCGGGTACTGCCAGGCCTTGCCACACACGTCGCACTCATAGCGCTTCTCCTTGTTGTGCCCCGTCATGTGGTCCTCCACTGAAGCTCAGTCCATCGAAGCTCAGCCCGCACACCAAGCAGAATGGCCGCCCATGTCCCTTTCTCTCCGTCAACAGCAACAGCTCCTAAACCCTGCATGAGGACAACACAGAGGGTCAACAAGCTAGCCATCAGGATATTACTAACACGTGAACATTACTGGTGCTTGAAGGGGAGAAGGGGGATGGGGAGGGGGGGGGGAGGTGGAGGGTGTGGGGAGGAGGAGGTGAATGGGGGAGATATGAGGGGCGGGAAGGAGAGGAGAGGTGGTGAGGAGGCAAGGGGTGAAGTGGGGAAGGGGATGAGGACGGTGGAAGTGAGAGGAGGGGAAGAAGGGAGAGGAGTTATGAGGGGAGAGTGGGGGGGGAGAGGGAATTGAGTGAAGGGGAGAAGGGAGGGGGTGAGGAAGCAAGTGGGCGAAGGAGGGGCTGCACGACCAGCGCACTGACGTCACCGCCAATCCGAGGGGGACTGCCGGCCACGTACCCTGCCATTGCACAGAGTCACGTGGGGGGCAGCATGCATCATGGGAAGAAGGTCACACAGTGCTGGAGTCAGTCAGCGGGTCGGGCAACTTCTGTGGAGAGAGGGAATGCGAGATGTTTCGGGTCGAGACCCTTCTTCTGTCTGATGGGAAGTACAGAGATAAGGAAGTGTAAGGAGTGAAAACAGGACAAAGGGAATGGAGTTAGAAACATAGAAAATAGGTGCAGGAGTAGGCCATTCGGCCGTTCGAGCCTACAACGCCATTCCATATGATCATGGCTGATCATCCAACTCAGTATCCTGTACATGCCTTCTCTCCATACCCCCTGATCCCTTTAGCCACAAGGGCCACATTTAACTCCCTCTTAAATATAGCCAATGAACTGGCCTCAACTACCTTCTGAGGCAAAGAATTCCACAGATTCACCACTCTCTGTGTGAAAACTTATTTTCTCATCTCGGTCCTAAAATACTTCCCCCTTATCCTTAAACTGTGACCCCTTGTTCTGGACTTCCCCAACATCGGGAACAATCTTCCTGCATCTAGCCTGTTCAACCCCTTACAGGCCCGTATGAAACTTTTCAAAAAGGGGGGGGGGGTGGCATGACAGGATTCCCCAAGTTTTATGTGAAATATCGTGCATGCAGGGCACAACACAAGCGGGAAGCCCCTCACGTCCGGGGTTCCAGGACCCGCTTAAGGGCCCTGAAATCTCTGGGGTTTTAGATGCTCTGGTGCATTCTGAGCCTTATTTTGGAGCTTTTTGCACCAAATGTATGACCAATATTTCAGAAATAATTTTGGTTGAGTCAAGAATAATGAGTGGGTGGAATGGGATGATTTGGGTCGTTGATGTATACATTTTTTGTAAAATTAAGAATTGTTGTCCTTGTTTTAATAATCAAGTTGTACCGTTGTAAAATGTTATGTAAAATGTTATAAAAGAGCATGCAAAAACTGCAAAAAAAAACTGTAAGTTTTTGCAGTAAAGAAAACCTTTTTTAGAATTTGATTGCCTGTTACTGTTAGAGTGTGTTAGTGTGTGCAGTGCACCTTTAATGGTCCACCTGATCTAACAACTTCACATCACATCAACCTCAACATGAAATAGTTCAGTTTTCCGAGAATGTAACTGTGCAAACCTACTCACCACTTTGTCCAAGTCATGGTCAAAGTCATAGTGAATGTGCATTAAGGCGAGTGCAGACAGCCTGTCATTGCTCATGGAAGTCCTGGCGTAGTGATGCAGGCGACGGACAGTCGTGTACACTGCATATATTGCCATTTAGCCATAAATCATGTTTTCGAGTTCCATTTTCCAAGAATGTAACTGCGCAAACCTAGTCACGGCTTTGTCCAAGTTATGGGCAAAATCATAGTGAATGTGGATTAAGGCAATTGGTCTTTTCTTTTTTGCGGATGTTTGTCCTCGTTGGCTGGATCAAAGTAAGGTGCCGAGGACGATCCCGCCCACTGCAAGCATGCCCGCGAGGGGGGAGCATCTGTCTGCCGCTCAGGCTCATGTCCAAGGGCCCCGGCTACCTCCGCAGTCAAATGGAGGGGGACAGGCGGGGTCGGCAGAGCGCTGTGTTGAGACTGGCTGCCGACAAGGCCAAGAACTTGAAGAGCCAGACGGCAAGGGGGTGCAAAGTGGAGCCGAATGGTTTGGGCAGCTCTGCCCCCCCGAGGAAAGCAGTGGCAGCAGGGCCAGCATGAAGACTTACCTGACCTCCAACAGCCCCCAGCAGAGCGGGCAGCTGGAGCTCTCGCATGACATGGTGCGTCGCTCCAGCTCCAAGAGGCCCAATTCGCTAGTCATGTACCGGCAGAAGTGTGAGTTTGTGCTAGGAGCGGCGGCCACCTGCAGTTTCAAGAGCAGTGGCGGCCTGGTCCGTTGGCTCTGCCCAGCTCTAGCGGCCGGGGTGACAAGCCGCAGGGGCTGGCAACAGGAGCAGCAATGTCGGAAGGGGAGAATTAGCAGCGGGTACAGAGGCTGCAGCACTCCAGGGTGCACAAGTTACCACACCAGCAACACTCCAGGGTTCACAAGTAACCACACGAGCAGCATTCCAGGGAGAAACAGCAGCCTCGCCAGCAACACCCCAGGGTGCACAAGTAACTACACCAGCAGAACCCAAATGGTGCACAAGTAACCACTCTAGCAGCACCCCAGGAAGTACCAGTCGCCACGCCAGCAGCATCCCAGGGTGCACAAGTAACCACACCAGCAGCGCCAAGAGAAGCAGCAGCAGGTCGCCCCAAGGAGCCGCTCAAGCGGCAGGTTGGTGAAGGCGGATTATGGCGCTCGCACTCCGAGCTCAGCTGCCGCTTCTATCGAGCCTGCTCGGGCTTGGACATTTTCTTCGAGCACTGCGGACTCGAGACTGAGGTGATCGAGAACCTGGCCAGGGAGAAGTTTGCCGCCGACTTCGCCTTCGAAAGCCTTGCCCTCATGTTTCACAGCGTGAAAGGCCTGTCCCACTTGGGTGACATTTTTGGCAACAGCCTGAAAAAAGGTTGTCGAGTCGTGGTCGGGTCGTGACGCGGCCTGATGCGTGGTGACGCATGTAGTGACGCGCGGTGGCTCCCTGTCGCCTCTGGATTTTGGAATGTTCAAAATCCAGGGGCAACATCTGGGTGTCTCATCATGTTGTGTGCCCTGTCACACGCTGACGTATGCTGCCCTGCAGGTGACGACCGGTTAGGGTTAGGGTTGAGGGTTAAGGACCACAGATGGGCTGTAAAATATTCCTCCTTCAATGCATGGATTTTAAACATTAATATATTAAAATTAATACAATAAAATCAATTGTGCAAATGAAAAGATGTCTGTCCAATTTTATTTACAGATGTATTGGTCCGCTTCCAGATCCAATCACCATCTGGAACTTTTCACAGGGATGGATTCAGCGAGTATAGACTGAACTTCCCTCTCCCCACCACCCCCCACCCCCCACTTCCCTTATTCCGGGGGGGGGGGGGGGGGGGGGGTGCTGGATGAATCAGCGCAGGATGGGTAGATGGCGGGGGGGGCAGGGGATTGAGAAGGCAATCGGTGCGGAATGGATGGATTGAGGCAGGGGAATTAGTGTGTGTTGGTTGGAGTCGGTAAAATTGTGTGGGGAGAGCGCGGGAGATGTCAGTGGAGGAATACGGGATGGATGGGGGGAATCAGTACAGGATGGAAGGGGGGAATTAATACAGGATGAATGGGGGGGATCAGTACAGGATGAATGCGGGTGGGTCAGTACAGTGTGGATCGGGGGGCTGTGCAGGATGAATGGGCGGTTCAGTACAGGATGAATGGGTGGGGCAGTGCAGGATGGATGGGAAGGGGGTCAGTACAGGATGAATTGGGGGACGAGTGTAAGATGGCTGTGGAGGTGGCAGGAGAATCAATGCTAGGTGGATAGGGAGATCAGTGCAGGATGAATAGATGGGGGGTTGTAGAGGGGGAGGGGATAACAGGGGATGTCAGTGAGGACTGAATAGAGGGGGAATGGGGAGGAGAGGTCCCAGGATGAGGGGGGGTGGAGGGGGGTGTACAAGAGAGAGAGAGAGGGGAAGGGGCAGAGGAGGTGGTGAGGAAGGAAAGTCAGTGCTCCTCGGACAGGGACGGCATCATCGCCCCGCAGCCTTGGTCGTCCCTGTCCACCGCCAAGTCCACTTGGGACGCCTCGGCACCTACGCCAGCCAACAGGAAGGTGCGGGGCCGAGCGGTGCTGGTGCTTCAGACGGCAGAAGGGCCCCCCCCCCTTCTTTCCTTGCTCCCTCCATCCTCCCAGCCTCAGCATGCGGGAGGGGTTGTTTTTAAAGCGGTTGTCGTCGTTGGCGGAGTTGAAAGCAGTGGCCGCTGTGAGGGCTGGCAGGGTGCATGAGGTGGAGCCGCCGTCCGCACTGTTGCTGCTGTGCGGGGCCCGTCATTCACTCCGACCCTCCATCACCCCGCACTCCAGCCCTTGCCACTGCCGACCAGAAACGATGGGGGGGGCGGGGGTGTGAGGGCCCGTGGCGGGAGGTGGGAAAGGCAAGGGTGGGGGGGCGAGGGACCAGCTGGGGGGGGAGGGGGAGGGTGATGTGGACCCGGCCTGAGCTGCGCCTGGTGTTGGGTCATGGCCGCTGCCAGGACTGGGTTCAGATTCAGTCCTTCCCGCTTCCCGCCCGGTGACGGGAGAACGGTCTCCCCGTGCTAGCAGCGGACGGGACCTGCTGGCGAGGCACCGACGCCGCGGATGTAGCCTCTGGACCAAGTGGGCAAACACCGCACCCCCCCCTCCCCTGGAGAAAAGGGAAACTCATTTTATTTTTCAAACCATTCAGTTTTTTAATACCCCCGATATAAAACAAACAGATTCCCCCTCCCCGCAACGCAACGCAATATTTCACGGCCCCACTCACCCAAACTAGGCCCGGAGCGTCGAGGCGATGCAATGAAAATGGGTGATCTGATCCCGGCCACTGCGCACGCGCGGAGAGACGGCGCCATTTTGCGTCGCTTCTGCGTCTTTGGCCACCAGCTTCCCCCCACTGCGCAGGCGCGGATGTTCGCAAATATTTTAAAAAAATCTTTCCTGGGAATTTCTCTTCCTCTGAAAAAAGGGGGGTGCGGTCGCACCCAACGCACCCCCCCTTTGGACGGCTATGCCTTATGAATGTTGCAAGTCACTACAAGATCCCTCCTCAATCTTCTAAATACCAGTGAGTACAAGCTGAGTCTATCCAGTCTTTCTTCATATAGAAGTCCTGCCATCCCAGGAATCAGTCTGGTGAAATTCTCTGTACTCCATCTATGGCAAGAATATCTTTCCTCAGATTAGGAGACCAAAACTGTACGCAATACTCCAGGTGTGGCCTCACCAAAACCCTGTACAACTGCAGTAGAACCTCCCTGCTCTTGTACTAAAATCCTTTTGCTATGTATGCCAACATACTATTCACTTTCTTCACTGCCTGCTGCACCTGCATGTCTACTTTTAATGACTGGTGTACCATGACACCCAGGTCTCGTTGCATCTCCCCTTTTCCTAATTGGTAAGGAAGGAATTGGTAAGTTGAAGGCAAATGTAGAATAGATTATTGTTAGTTGGGAGAAGGTAACAGGCAATAGGTGCAGGAGTAGGCCATTCAGCCCTTCGAGCCAGCAATATGATCATGGCTGATCATCCAGTATCTAAATAACCCGTTCCTGCATTTTCCCCATATCCCTTGATTCCGTTAGCCTTAGAGCTAAATCTAAATTGAAAATCTAGTCTTGAAAACATCCAGTGAATAAGCGAGTTTGGTATTCTGACTGCGCATGCCCAGGTCAAAGGTCACTCGCTATAAACATTCTCGGCGGCTGTGCTGCTGTGTGGGTGCAGGTTTGTGTTTCGCCCGTGGTTGGGCCCGGGTGTCCGGCACTGCGGGCACTGTTGAGTTGCTGCTGGACCTTCCCCGTCCCCTCCAGGGTGTCCCGTTCCCTGCCCGGGGGCGTTCGGAGGTGTCCGGGTCGGCCCCGAGCTGGCGGGGCGGTGGTGGCCCCGGGCTTGCAGTCAGTGCGGGGGGGGGGGGGGGGGGGGCGCACCGGCTGCAGCTCAGCTCTGCCTGTCCCACCGGGTTGGTCGGCAGCCGTGGACTGGTGGGGCGCTGGCCCTGAGCTGTGGTAGCCGTGGACTTGCAGCCAGCGTGGGAGGGGGGGGGGGGTTGGGGGGGTCGCTGGCTCCGGCGCGGCTCGGCTCCAGCTCCCGGGGAGCCTATTCCTGGGCGGGCCGGGGACCGTCGGCTGCGCCTCTCACCTTGCCCATTGGCTGTTGGTTGGCCACCTCAGTGCCTGCGGGAGCTGATCGCCGGTGGGAGCCGATCGCCGGTCATCGGTGGGGATGCACACGGGGTGCTGTGGTGGCTCAGCGGGTCAGGCAACATCTCTGGAGAATGGTCTTGACCTGAAACGTCACACATTCCTTTTCTCCGGGGATGCTGCCTGTCCCGCTGAGTTGCTGCAGCGTTTTGTGTCCCCCCGTTGATGACTTGTGCTCGGCTTTCACCGGCACCCGGGGAAGTTGGCCGGCGGCCTCAGGATGGGGCAGCGACTGCGGCTGGCGGTCCCCGGCTCGTCGGGGAACGGGATCCTCGGGAGTTGGAGCGAGGTTGGGCTTGGGTTGGCGCTTCTTCTCCGCGCTGGTTGTGGGCCTGGCGCTGCCGCTGCTCCGGGCCGGTGTCCCATCGGTTCTGGGACGCCTCGGACATCTCTGGCCGCCCCCCCCCCCCCCCCCCGGGCGTGAATGGGACACTCGCAGGGACGGGAACGGTCCAGTGACGGTTTGCAGCGCTTGCGGTGCTGGGGACCCGGGTTTGATCCTGGATGCGGATGAGGTGCGGGTCTGTGTGCGCGCAGCAGCGCAGCTGCAGAGAATGTCTCTCCCTCTGTCGCCCTCTCGCATCCCCCCCCCCCCCCCCCTCTCTCTGTTATACCTCACTCTCCTACTACCTGGCAGCCCCGCTCCTCAGATTAAAAATATTTTTACAAATAAGTTATGAATAGGAATAGAAAATTAAGGAAGAGGAGAGACAGTAGGCTGTGGGAGAGCTGGGAAGGGGAGGAGAAGGAGCGAGAAAGCAAGGACTACCTGAAATTGGAGAAGGAAATGTTCATACCGCTGGGGTGTAAACTGCCCAAGCGAAATATGAGGTGCTCCTCTAATTTACAATGGGACTCACTCTGGCCATGGAGGAGGCCCAGGGAAGAAAGGTCAGATTCAGAATGTGGGGGGGAGTTGAAGTGCTGAGCCACTGGGAGATCAGGTTGGTTAGTGCGAACTGAGCGGAAGTGTGGGGCAAATTGATCGCCAAGCCTACGCTTGGTCTCACCGATGTAGAGCAGCTGACACCTAGAGCAGCAGATGCAATAGATGAGGTTGGAGAAAGTGCAGGTGAATCTCTGTCTCACCTGGAAAGACCACTTGGGTCCTTGGATGGAGTCAAGGGGGAGTTAAAGCGACAAGTGTAGCATTTCTTGCGGTTGTAAGGGAAAGTACCAGGGGAGGGGGTGGGTAGGGACGAATTGACCAGGGAGTTACGGAGGAGTGGTCTTTGCGGAAAGCCAAAAGGGGAGGAGATGGGAAGATGGTTACCAAACTCGCAGAACTGGGTCTCTGCATCCCTCTGCAAATGGATCCTCGACTTCCTCATTCACAGACCACAGTCTGTTCGTATTGGTGGAAACGTGTCAGACTCGATAACAATCAGCACGGGAGCACCTCAAGGCTGCGTGCTCAGCCCCCTGCTGTACTCACTCTATACTCATGACTGCATAGCTGGTCATAGTGCGAACTCCATCATCATGTTCGCTGACGAAACCACTGTTGTGGGACGTATCACTGATGGGGATGAGTCAGAGTATAGAAGAGAGATTGAGCGACTGTCCATATGGTGCCAGCACAACAGCCTGGCCCTCAACACCAGCAAAGCCAAGCAACTGATTGTGGACTTTGGAAGGAGTAGGATGGGGACCCACAGTCCTGTTTATATCAATGGGTCGATGGTTGAAAGGATCAAGAGCTTCAAATTCCCGGGCGTGTACATCTGTGAAGATCTTTCCTGGTCTGAGAACACAGATGCAATTATTAAGAAAGCTCATTGTGGCCCTTGTGGCTAAGGGGATCAGGGGGTATGGAGAGAAGGCAGGTACGGGATACTGAGTTGGATGATCAGCCATGATCATATTGAATGGCGGTGCAGGCTCGAAGGGCTGAATGGCCTACTCCTGCACCTAATTTCTATGTTTCTATGTTTCTATGTTTCATCAGCACCTCTGCTTCCTGAGAAGATTACGGAGGGTCGGTCTGTCAAGGAGGACTCTCTCTAACTTCTACAGGTGCACAGTAGAGAGCTTGCTGACCGGTTGCATTGTGGCTTGGTTCGGCAACTTGAGTGCCCTGGAGTTCATCGGCTCCGACCTTCCTTCCATCGAGGGGATCTACCACAGTCACTGCCTCAAAAAGGCTGGCAGCATCATCAAGGATCCACACCACCCTGGCCACACACTCATCTCCCTGCTACCTTCGGGTAGAAGGTACAGGAGCCTGAGAACTGCAACGACCCGGTTCAGGAATAGCTACTTTCCCACAACCATCAGGCTATTAAACTTGGCTCGGTCAAAACTCTGAACATTAATACCCCTCCATCTGTTATTTGCACTTTATTTATTTATTAATTAATGTGTGTATTTACGTATATAACTGTAGTCAATGCCTACTATGTTCTGTTGTGCTATGCAAAGAATTTCATTGTCAGGGACACATGACAATAAACTCTTTTGACTCTTTGAGATGTGTCCAGTGGTGGGATCCTGTTGGAGGTGGCGAAAATGTCAGAGGATTATCTGTTGTATGTGACGGCTGGTGGGGTGGAAGGCGAGGACAAGAGGGACTCTGTTATTGTTACGAGTGGGGGGGATGGGGAATGCGAGCAGAGCTACGGGATATAGAGGAGACCCTGGTGAGAGCCTCATCTATAGTCCAAGAGGGAAACCCCCTTTCTCTAAAGAATGAGGACATCTCCGATGCCCTGGGTGCAGATGCGGCAGGAATTGGGTGTAGGGGATAGAGTCCTTACAGAAAGCAGGGTGGAAAGAAGTGTAGTGCAGATAGCGATGGGAGTCAGTGGGTTTGTAGTAGAGAATCCTGAGGCAGAGAATTCCACAGATTTACAACTCTCTGTGTGAAAACGTTTTTCTTCATCTCAGTCCCAAATGGCCTAACCCTTATTCTTAAACTGTGACCCCTGGTTGTGGATTCCACCAACATCAGGGCCATGTTTTCTGCATCTTCCCTGTCCAATCCTTTAATAATTTTATATGTTTCTACAAGATCCCCTCTCTTCTTTCTAAATTCCAGCAAATACAAGCCCAGTCGACCCATTTTTTCATTATATGTCAGTTCCGCCATCCCGGGAATTAACCTGTTTAAGAAAGACCTGCAGATGCTGGAAAATTCGAAGGTAGACAAAAATGCTGGAGAAACTCAGCTGGTGAGGCAGCATCTATGAAGCGAAGGAATTCCTTTGTTCCATAGATCTGCCTCACCTGCTGAGTTTCTCCAGCATTTTTGTCAACCTGCGGCAATTAACCCTGGTGAACCTACGCTGCACTCCCTCAATAAATAGAATGACCTTCCTCAAATTAAGAGACCAAAATTGCACAAAATACTCCAGGTGTGGTCTCACCAGGAACCTGTACAACTGCAGTAGGACCTCCTTGCTCCTAAACTCAAATCCTCTCGCAATGAAGGCCAACATGCCATTAGCTTTCTTTACTGCCAGCTGTACCTGCATGTATACTTTCAGTGACTGTTGTACAGGGGCACCCACCTCCCATTCTCCTAATATTGGCTCATTACCGCTCCGTGTACCGAGATACAGGTGTCAGGGGTTATGGGGAGAAGGGAGGCAAATGGAGTTAGGAGGAAGAGATAGATCAGCCATGATTGAAAGGCGGAGTGGACTTGATGGGCCAAATGGCCTTATTCTGCTGCTATCACTTTTGACCTTATACAGGGAGAAACCTTGTCTCCGCACTGGAGTCACACAGGTCTTGCACTCAACATTATTCTCTTCATCCCGTGTCCGTACACTGTGGACGGGTCGATTGTAATCACGTGTTGCCTTTCTGATGACTGGTTAGCAGCAACAACAAAGCTTTTCCCTGAACCTCGGTACACGTGACAATAACCTAAACCCTGCCGCCGCCAATGTTGTCCTCAGATCAGTTTCCAGCCCAACAGAAAGTGCCCAGGATCGGCACGAAATGGTGCCAATCAGAAGCGGGGAAAGTGGAGACGAGATACAAGGATGGATGCAAACTCCAGAATAATCCAGGTATGAACGGTCTCCTTATAAAGGGAGAGCTGGCAGACATGCCCAGTACTTGCTCCCACGGCGTGGAGCTCCATCCATGTGGCCCTGTGAACGATGCCCTCGAGTGTCTGAGCCCACTATGCAGCTGCATCAACTCAGTGGGCAGGCAGCATCTCTGGACCCACTATGCAGCTGCATCAATTCAGTGGGACAGGCAGCATCACTGGACCCACTATGCAGCTGCATCAACTCTGGTGTGAAGGAAGGTTGACAATTCAGGTCAAGACCCTTTTTCCCCCACTGGTTAGAGATAAGGGAAACGAGATATAGACAATGAGGTGGACATAAAGAACAATTAATGAAAGATATGCAAAAAAGCTACGATGATAAAGGATGATAAAAGGCCATTATTAGCTGTTTGTTGGGTGAAAACAAGAAGGTGGTGCAACTTGGGTGGGGGAGGGATAGAGAGAGATGGAATGTCGGGGCTACCTGACGTTAGTGAAATCAATATTCACACCACTGGGCTGGAAGCTGCCCAAGTAAAATATGAGATGCTGTTCCTCCAAGTTGCGTTTATCCTCACTCTGACAATGGAGGAGACCTAGGACAGAAAGACCAGTGTGGGAATGGGAGGGGGAATTAAAGTATTTAGCAACCGGGAGATCAGGTAGGTTCAGGCGGACTGAACGAAGGTGTTCAGTGAAACGATCGTCCTGTCTACGTTTGGTCTCGCCTTTAAACCAGCATCTGCAGTTCCTTCCTACTCACGCCGCTGGAACGGTCCACTGGAACTCGAACAATCCACATCCCAGTCTCACCAGCTGCCACTCTGATCATTCCCATTCCTGATGCAGGAGGGAAGGAGCGCGGAAGGATCCGGAAACCAAACTGGACTGTCACAAGAATCAACATCAAGATGATAACATTTGCCACAGTGGTGCTACCTTACCACGCCAGAGACCTGGGTTCAATCCTGACTAAGGGTGGACATAGTTTGGACCTTCTCGATGTGACCATGTAGGTTTTCTCCGGGTGCTCTGGTTTCTTCCCACACTCTAAAGATGTACAGGTTTGTAGGTTAATTGGCATTGGTAAATTGTAAAATTGTCCCTAGTGTGTAGGATAGTGTTAATTAATGAGGCGATCACTGATCGGCGTGGAATCGGTGGCCTGTTTCCATGTTGTATCTCTAAAGTAAAGTGTAAACATAGTCTAGGGTGAGGGTTATTATTGTCACATGTACCAAGGTACATGATGATGAGAAAATCATTTTTCACACAGAGAGTGGTGAATCTGTGGAACTCTTTGCCACAGAAGTTAGTTCAGGCCAGTTCATTGGCTATATTTAAGAGGGAGTTAGATGTGGCCCTTGTGGCTAAAGGGATCAGGGGGTATGGAGAGAAGGCAGGTACAGGATATTGAGAAGGCAGGTACAGGATACTCAGCCATGATCATATTGAATGGCGGTGCAGTCTCGAAAGGCCGAATGGCCTACTCCTGCACCTATTTTCTATGTTTCTACAGTGGAAAGCTTTGTATTGCATGCTATCCAATTAGATCAGATAATACATAAATACAATCAAGGCATACTCAAGTACAATAGCCAGAACAAAGGGGAAGATACAGAGTGCAGAATATTGTTCTCATCATTGCACTGCACCAGTTCCATAGACAAAGTCCAAAGTCTGCAATGGGCTCGAGGTAAATCGGACCGTGCTCTAACATATGGAAGGACCGTTCAGAAGCCTGTTAGAGGGAAAGAAGGTATTCCTGAGTTTGGTGGTGTGCACTTTAAAACTTCTGTATCAATGGAGGACAGCACAGCGCAGGAACAGGCCCTTCGGCCCACAATTTCCGTGCCGAACATGATGGCAATTAACACTAATCTCCTCTACTGGCATGTGATCTATATCCCTCCATTCCACACCTAAAAGCCTCCTAAACACCACTATTGTATCTGCCTCCACCACCACCCCTGGCAGTGCATTCCAGGCACTCACCTTCTTCTGTGTAAATAAACTTACTGTTGTTGTCAAGCTGGAAAGGGTACAGAGAAGATTTACGACAATGTTGTCAGAGTCTGAGCTATAGGGAGAGGTGACGAGGCTGGAACTCTATTCCTTGGAGCGCAGGAGGATGAGGGATGATCTTATAGAGGTGTATGAAATCATGAGAGGAACAGATCGGGTAGATGCACAGAATGTCTTGCCCAGAGTAGGTGAATAGAGGATCAGAGGACATAGGTTTAAAGTGAAGGGGAAAAGATTTAATAGGAATCTGAGGGGTAACCTTTTCACACCGGTGGGTGTATGGAACGAGCTGCTGGAGGAGGTAGTTGAGACATGGACTATCCCAAAGTTTAAGAAACAGTTAGACAGGTCCATGAATAGGACAGGTTTGTAGGGATATGGGCCAAACACGAGCAGGTGGGACTAATGTAGCTGGGACATGTTGACCGGTGTGGGCAATTTGGGCTGAATGTATCACAATGTTGTGCAGTCCTGCATTAATGTTAGATCCACTTGGGACTATTGATTTCATCAGATCATCTCTCCCCTCCTCCAAGAGGGGAAATGACTGGAATTGGATGAATTTCTTCACTATTTTTGTAGTGGATGTCGGTCAGGAGTGTATCACCTGCAATAGAGATGGTGAGGTCAAGGAATGGTAGGGAAGTGTCGGAAATGGTCCAAGTGTATTTGAGTGCTGACTCCCACAGCTACCTGGACTACTCTTCCTCCCACCCTGTTTCCTGTAAGGACTCCATCCCCTACTCCCAATTCCTCCGTCTACACCGCATCTGCTCCCAGGATGAGGTGTTCCACACCAGGTCATCACAAATGGCCTCATTCTTCTGAGAACGGGGATTCCCCTCCCCCACTATAGTTGAGGCTCGCACCAGGGTCTCCTCCATACCCTGCAACACTGCCCTCTCTCCCCATTCCCCCATTCGCAAACAGGGCAGAGTCCCCCTCAACCTTTCCCCCACCAGCCGGCAAATACAACACATAGTCCTCCGCCAGTTTCGCCACCCCAACGTGACCCCTCCACTCGCCCCCCCCCCCCCCCCCCCCCCCCCCCCCGTCTGCCTTCCGCAAAGACCGCTTCCTCTGCAACTCCCTTGTCAATTCTTCCCTTCCCTTCCGCTCTACCCCTTCCCCGGGTACTTTCCCTTGCAACCGCAAGAAATGCTACACTTGTCCCTTCACCTCCCCCCTCCACTCCTTTCAGGGACCCAAGCAGTCCTTCCAGGTCCGACAGAGGTTCACCTGCACCTCCTCCAACCTCATCTACTGCATCCGCTGCTCCAGATGCCAGATGATCTATATCGGTGAGACCAAGCGGAGGCTTGGCGATCGTTTCGCCGAACACCTCCGCTCGGTCCGCATTAACCAACCTGACCTCCCAGTGGGTCAGCACTACTCCCCCTCCCATTCCGTATCCGACCTCTCGGTCCTGGGCCTCCCCCACGGCCAGAGTGAGCAACACTGCAAGTTGGAGGAACAGCACCTCATATTCCGCTTGGGGAGTCTGCATCCTTTGGGCTTGAACATTGAATTTTCTCAATTCTGTTAACCCTTGCTGTCTCCTCCCCTTCCCACCTCTCCCTCAGCCCTGGCATTCCCTTTCTCTCTATCTCCCTCCACCACCCTAGTCGCACCAGCTTCTCATTTTCACACCACAAACAGCTTACAATGGCTTGTTCCCTTTATCATCGATACTTTTTTGCATATCTTTCATTTATTGTTCTTTATCTCTCCACATCACCGTCTATATCTCTCATTTCCCTGATCCCTGACCAGTCTGAAGAAGGGTCTCGACCCGAAACGTCGCCTATCTCCTTCGCTCCTTAGATGCTGCTGCACCCGCTGAGTTTCTCCAGCCTTTTGTGTACCCCGGAATTGGATGAATGTTGATTTTATTTTTCTGAAAATTACTATGATCAATTTTAGCAAATACAGTACATTCCATAATAGTTTTTTTCACCATAAAATCATTTTTGCCTTTGCTAACAATTAAAAATATATTTTATCAGAAGTATGACTGAACAGTTGGTTTATTTGGTCTTTTTAAAAAATTCTATGACAATTCAAAGTAGTTTTAATTAAGTTACCAATCCTGTTCTGTTCCTAACATTGACTTGATTTTAGGGTGACAAAGTTGACTTTTAAAATGGTTCTATTATTGAAGCTTTCAATTGGCCGTTGAGTTTTAGGCCCGTCGCCTTCAATATTCATATTATTTCTGAAAAATGTTGCCTTGTGATCAGAGGGGGAAAGTGTGAGTTCATTTAGTTTTGTTTCTCCACAAACAGTAGGTATGGAAACAAAGTGAAGAAAATTTAAACTTCTGCTTTTTTTAATAGATTGTTTCATATTTGAGCACAAGTTCTCGTTATCATCAAGAGCTTCATATGCCTGTGTTCCTCGCCCACTGGTTATTCTTTTCCTGGGATGGTCACGGTTTAATTGAGATTGTTTTAAATGGCTTCATTTGATATTTCATTAAATGACTTCATTTGATAATTTCACAGCTTGCAGTGGAACAGGCATGATGGTCCAAGTTGATTCAACAGTGTGTGTGAAAGAATAATCAGAGACTTGGGTTCGATCCCGACTACGGTTGCTGATTGTACGTTCTCCCCGTGAGCGCGTGGGTTTTCTCAGAGATCTTCACTTTCCTCCCACACTCCGAAGATGGCCAGGTTTGCAGGTTAATTGGCTTGGTATACGTGTGAATTGTCCCTGCTGTGTGTGTTGGATTGTGTTAGTGAGCAGGGATCGCTGGTTGGTGCGGACTCGGTGGGCTGGTAGTTTACAGATCCACACTGGATCTCTAAACTAAACTAAACGAGTTAGTGTAGTCCGAGAATTGTAAGTGGACCTTTGTGGCCTCTTGTTTACTGAGAAGCAGACAGTAGAATAGATGTGGAATATACATGAAAGCACCTAAACAGACAGTGAAGAGAAAGAACCATCCGGCCCATTTAAGAGCTAGAACGGTAAGATGTCTGCAGCGGTGGTGGACGGAAGAGAATATCGGTGCTGGTGGGTGGGCTGGGGGTCGCCTCATGGGAGACGCTCTGGGGGATCCGGTATCGACTGCGGGAGGCAGATGAAACAGACGCTGCCCAGCTCTGCACGCACAGACTGTAAACAAACTGCCCGTGGCTTCCCGTTCAGTCTGCAGGGAGTCGGTATTTATTGCACAGACACTTTCTTTTCGGTATTACATGTAATCAATTAATTGATCATTTCCTTTGACCCAACGGGCAATTCAAGGCGCCAGGCATTGGGCAGAGAGCGAGGAGTCAGAATCACAGCATCACGTTAGATCCCTGGCTTGGGGCGTGAAACTCAATACTCAGCACAAAATATAAATGAACCTTTTATATTCATCCAATATCATTGTTGATATTTTCCAATCTAACCTACCACAGGAATACCTGGGAGAGTCTAGTACTAGAGGTCATAGCCTCAGAATTAAAGGATGTTCTTTTATTGCCTATCCATGTCCTCCACAGATGCTGCCCGACCCGCTGAGTTACTCCTGCGCTCTGTGTTTTTATTTGCAATCCAGCATCTGCAGTTCCTTGTGTCTTCCCTCCATTTCCTGACACTGTCCTCCCCCTCCCTCCCGAGGGGATTACACAGTGACCAGCGCCTTGCGTCCACTGAGCCGCTGCACTTCCCATCAGCAACAACAGGTAACATGATGCACGGAGCACCCAGGACTTGACGCAACTGCCAATAAAAATACTCTTCAATCATATTGATTCACAACACAGTTACTTTAATAACATTGGAATAACATTAACAGATTTTGCCGGGACATCGCGGGTGCTGATCAATCACCTCGCACAGAAATATTTTAAATACAATGCAGAATGATACAAATTAAAATACATTTTGGGTCTCACACCTCCGATAAATAAATTACATCAACCAACACATCCAATATTTCAATTTACAAACTCACCTGCTGCTTATACTTAGAACAACACTTTAAACGTCAGTGTCAGCTTTTTACTGATCATCCGTTCAAGAAATCTCACAGGAATCAAGTGAAAGCTGCAGGGACCAGCAGTTTGATCAAAGTAACTGAAGCAATGAGCCCACAGCACAGAACGGTTCTCCTGACTTGTGGCAACAATAAAAGTGGTTGATTTATCAATCGCCATGTTGATGAACTCAGTGCGATAACCAGACTGCATCACAATAGCCCCGATCCTAGCGATCCCGCACAGTCAGAATATCCCAGTGGGGGCAGTTTATCCCAGTCAGAAGATGCAGTCAAGAGAGGGTCGGACATGCGGCAATGATACCCATCCCTGATCCCCAATTCACACAGGGAGTGGGAAATCACGGACCCATCCCTTACACCCCAGACTTCTCCACACAAAGTATCATCATATAGGGGGAAATACAGCAAGGGCCAATATTAATACAGCTTGAAAACGTAAATAATTACTCAAAGTAATTCAAAAGGAAAGAATTGAATTAATATAAAATGAAATAATATAAAGGAAATTATAACAGTAAATTTGTGACCTTTCTCTGTGTTACTGTTCAACACAGACTCTCCAGTGAACAGTGAAAGCAGCTGAGTTTTTAAACACATTCCTGCACATGGGGCACGTTTCAAGGCAGGTGTGAGCTTTCTGCTGAGAGAGATAAGAAAAGCTCTTGCCACAGTCAGGACATTTGTACGGCCTCTCTCCGGTGTGGGTCCGCTGGTGTAGGTGGAGGTGCCCCGAGTCTGAGAAGCTCTTCCCACAGTCAGGACATTTGTACGGCTTCTCTCTGATGTGGGTCCGCTGGTGTACGTGGAGGTTCCCTGAGTGTACAAAGCCCTTCCCGCAGTGTGAACATTTGTACAGTCTCTCTCCGGTGTGGGTCCTCTGGTGTTGGTGGAGGTTCCCTGAGTGTACAAAGCTCTTCCCACAGTCAGGACATTTGTACGGCCTCTCTCCAGTGTGGGTCCGCTGGTGTTTCCGGAGTGTCTCTGCCTCTGTAAAGCTCTTCCCACAGTCAGGACATTTGTACGGCCTCTCTCCGATGTGGGTCCACTGATGTCGGTGGAGGGTCACTGCCTGTGCAAAGCTCTTCCCGCAGTCACGACATTTATACGACCTCTCACCGGTGTGGGTCCGCTGGTGTTGGTGGAGGTTACCTGAGTGTACAAAGCTCTTCCCACAGTCAGGACATTTGTACGGCCTCTCTCCGGTGTGGGTCCGCTGGTGTTTCCGGAGTGTCTCTGCCTCTGTAAAGCTCTTCCAACAATCAGGACATTTGTACGGCCTCTCTCCAGTGTGGGTCCACTAGTGTTTCAGGAGTGCCTCTGCCTCTGTAAAGCTCTTCCCACAGTCAGGACATTTGTACGGCCTCTCTCTGGTGTGGGTCCGCTGGTGTTGGTGGAGGGTCCCTGCCTGCATGAAACACTTCCCAGTCAGGACATTGGTATGGCCTCTCTCCGGTGTGGGTCCGCTGGTGTCGGTGAAGATTCCCCACCCATGTGAAACACTTCTCAAAGTCAGGACATTCATGAGAGGGGGGGGGGGAGAGGGGGGGGGGAGAGGGGGGGGGGGGAGAGAGGGGGGGACAGGGAGGGGGGGAGAGAGGGGGGGAGAGAGAGGGGAGGAAGAGAGGGGGGGGAGGGAGGGGAGAGAGAGAGGGGGAGAGAGAGGGGGGGAGAGGGGGGGAGAGGGGGGAAGAGAGGGGGGGAAGAGAGGGGGGAAGAGAGGGGGGGGAGAGAGGGGGGGGAGAGAGTAGGGAGAGAGGGGGGGAGGGGGGAGAGAGGGGGGAGGGGAGAGAGAGGGGGAGAGGGGGGGGAGAGAGCGGGGACAGGGAGGGGGGGAGAGAGGGGGGAGGGGGGGAGAGATGGGAGAGGGGGGGGAGAGAGATGGGGGAGAGAGGGCGGGAGGGGGGGAGAGGGGGGTGGGGGGGAGGGGGAGAGGGGAGAGGGGGGGAGAGAGGGGGGGGAGAGAGGGGGAGGGGAGAGAGAGGGGGAGAGGCGGGGAAGAGAGGGGGGAAGAGAGGGGGGAAGAGAGGGGGGGAGGAGAGGGGGGGAGAGAGGGGGGAGAGGGGGGGAGGGGGGAGGGGGGGAGAGGGGGGAGGGGAGAGAGAGGGGGGGAGGGGGGGGAGAGCGGGGACAGGGAGGGGGGGAGAGAGGGGGGGGGGAGGGGGGAGAGATGGGAGAGAGGGGGGAGAGAGAGGGGGAGAGAGAGGGGAGGGGGGGGAGGGGGGGGAGAGGGGGGGAGAGGGGGGGAGGAGGGGGGGAGAGAGGGGGAGGGGAGAGAGGGGGAGAGGGGGGGGAGAGAGGGGGAGAGAGAGGGGGGAGAGAGAGGGGGGGAGAGGGGGAGAGGGGAGAGAGGGGGGGAGAGAGGGGGGGAGAGGGGGGGGAGAGAGAGGGGGGAGAGAGGGGGGAGAGAGAGAGAGGGGGAGGGGGGGAGAGAGGGGGAGAGAGGGGGGAGAGGAGGGGGGAGAGGGGGGGGAGAGAGGGGGGGAGAGAGGGGAGAGAGGGGGGGAGAGGGGGAGGGGGGGAGGAGAGGGGGGGAGAGAGGGGGGGAGGAGGGAGAGAGAGGGGGGGAGAGGGGGGGAGGGGGGGAGGGAGGGGGAGAGAGAGGGGGGAGAGAGGGGGGAGAGAGGTGGGGGGAGAGAGGGGGGAGAGAGAGGGGGGAGAGAGAGGGGGGAGAGAGGAGGGGAGAGAGGGGGAGGGGGAGGGGAGGGGGGAGGGGGGAGGAGGGGGGGAGGAGAGGAGGGGGAGAGAGGGGAGAGAGGGGGGGGAGGGGGAGAGGGGGGGAGAGAGGGGGGAGGAGAGGGGGGAGAGAGGGGGGGGGAGAGAGGGGGAGAGAGGAGGGAGAGGGGGGAGAGGAGGGGAGAGAGAGGGAGGAGGGGGGGAGGAGAGAGGGGGGGGAGAGGGGGGAGAGAGGGGGGAGGGAGAGAGGGGGGGAGAGAGAGGGGAGAGAGAGGGGGAGGGAGAGAGAGGGGGAGGGGGGGAGAGGGGGGGGAGAGAGGGGGGGGAGGGGTGAGAGAGGGGGGAGAGAGGGGGGAGAGAGAGGGGGAGGGAGAGAGGGGGGAGAGGGGAGCGGGGACAGGGGGGAGGGGGGGAGAGAGGGGGAGAGAGAGGGGGGGGGGAGGGGGGCATAGATGGGAGAGAGGGGGGAGAGAGAGGGGGAGAGAGAGGGGGGGAGGGGGGGAGAGGGGGGGGAGAGAGGGGGAGGGGGGGAGAGAGAGGGGGGAGGGGGGGTAGAAGGGGGGAGAGAGGGAGGAGAGAGGAGGGGTAGCGAGAGGGAGAGGGGGGAGGGGGTAGAGAGGGGGTAGAGGGGGAGAGGGGGGGGAGAGGGGGAGAGAGGGAGAGAGAGGGGGGATGAGAGAGAGGGGATGAGAGAGAGCGGATGAGGGGGAGGGGGGAGGGGGAGATACAGAGAAAGGGAGAGTGGAGTGGGGGGAGAGGGTGTGAGGGCGAGGGTGGGGGGAGAGAGCAGGAGGGAAGGGGAGAGAGAAGGGGAAAGAGAGGGGGAAAGCGGAAGGTGCGGGAGGGAGAGAGGGAGAGATTTGATAAGGGAACGAGATTAAGGAGCCATTAGGAGGTAGTGATCATAATATGATGTTTTAATCTATAATTGGGGAGGGAGAAGGGTAAATCGGAGGTGTCGGTGTTACAGTTGAATAAAGGCGACTTTGGAGCCATGAGGGAGGAGCTGGCCAAAGTCGACTGGAAAGATACCGTAGCAGGGATGACATTGTTAACCTCCAACATTGAGGTACTTCTGGGAATAATACAGAAGGTGCAGGGTCAGTTCATTCCAAAGAGGAAGAAAGATTCCAAGGGGAGTAAGGGGTGACCGTGGCTGACAAGGGAGGTCAGGGACAATATAAAAATAAAAGTTAAGTACAACGTAGCAAAGACGAACGGGAAGCCAGAGGATAGGGTAAGGTTTAAAGAGCAACAGAAGATAACTAAAAAGACAATACTGGGAGAAAAGATGAGGTACGAAGGTAAGCTAGCCAAGAATATAAAGGAGAATAGTAAAGGCTTCTTTAGGTATGCGAAGAGAAAAAAATTATTTAAGACCAAAGATGAACCCTGTAAGACTGAAAAAGGTGAATTTATTATGGGGAACAAGGAATAATGACGCTTGCAACCAAGAATAAATCTTTTTCCATAACAATTATAATTAATTAGAATCAGGATGCCCCATTTAGTGCTGTCGAATGTTTGAAGTAAAATTTACCACAGTGCAGTACAAGTAAACTCAATTGAATGGTAACTGAGTAGTTTACAGTAATATTAAAAAAACAAAAATCTAATTCTGTACTAAATGAAGAAAACACTAACAGTTGCTTTAAAGCACTCACACCACCCAGTTCCAAATTTGTATTCTACAACATACAGGCTGAAACCTGCAATCAAATACTAAAACTCTGGATACATCATTAAAGAGGTCGGAAATTATTATATTTTAATTTTCAAATACATTCTTATCCAGTGTCTTAGAAAGGTTTGAAGTACTTCCTCAAATAAAAATGATGTCAAATAGGCACAAATCACCTGAGTTGTGCCAGTGGAGCCTGCGCCAGACTCAGGAAAGCCGTGGTCCTCCCCACCCTGTTTATGGAGCCGAGCCATGGACCACCTACTGCAGGCACCCGAATAGTCCTAAAAAAAACACAATTTAAGCCAAATTATGTATTTCAAATGTGTCTTTTCAGGTGCAGTCAGATTTGTAGTTTTTCCACATAGAATTTGCAGCACATGGTGGCCATTTGGCCCAAATGATCCATGTCATTCTTATGTTTACATGGAATTCCCTCCCACCTTCCTCAGCCTGCAACATATCCTTCATCCCCAAATATCATAATCTAATTTCTCCTTGGATGTAGCTAAATTGACATCCTTACAAGCTCCTTGTGGTAGAATATTTATTGCTGCCAAATTTACATGTGTTTTGATACAAGGATGCACTAAAATCACTGCAAAGATCTGGTCAAAGTGAAGAAACTGCTTCCACTGGCATTAGTCAAGAGCAAATTAACACAGATTTAATGGGATTGTTAAAAGGATATGAAATAGGAGGGGAATGTTTTTCTAGCAAGCAGCGACAATATGGAACTTGCTGCCTGAAATGTAGGCGGAAGCAGATTCAACCACGCCTTTCAAAAAGGGATGGACAGAAAAGAAAGTGACTGCAGGAATAGTGCCATGGAATAGAAGTAATTAGATTGCTATTTACCAGACGTCAGCTCAGGTTCCAAGTAGCAAATGGCTTTTACCAAACCCCACTCCAATATTAAAGAATCAAAATCTAAATTTACATTTTGATCATCTCTTGTGCATTTGTTTTCTGGAGTAAAAGAACACCCACTTTCATAGAACACCCACTCTGATTAGTAACACCTTCCTTGGAGTTTAAGTATTTCATTTTTTCCAGAGTTGTAACTGCAATTATGTCCATAAACTCTCTGGCAACTTGCAAATGGAGAAAAAGCAGTTATGTCTAACCTGTCGGACAGCTTTCTTTGCAGCCAAGTTTGCATATTCATTGTTGACAATCTTCCCAATATCTCATCTCTGTTTCCGGAACTGTGCCAAATAACATTTGGTTCCTGGCAGAGAAAAGTAATGCTTTTTTAATGCATTAATGCATTTAATGCAGGATTTAAAAAAATGTTTTGTAAAGTTGGTCAGATTTTCAACAAAACAACTCTTCAATTTATATGCATTTCACAGACTTACAATATGCCAGCTTCTAACTTGTAACATTAATTCCAAATTGATTTAATTTTGATATCACAACCTAAATGCATCGTGCCAATTGGCATGTACTTTCACACGAAATCCATTCAACAGGTACACAGGTTACTTTGGAATTAAAAAAAGATTTACTGCTGATCTTTAGACAATAATAGGTTTAATTACGTCGGAAAATGGAATAGTATGGCTAACATGAATCAGTATTTATAACACATCCAATTTTCTCCTCTGCCGCAGCAATCCAATTCTTCACCTTCCATTTAACCCCTCATACTCATAACAGAATCTTCACACAAAAATCACCCAAGTTAGAGCACGGCATCTACACTCGGCAATGTCATGCCCAGCACCGAACCCTAAGGCACACCACTAGTCACAGGGGTCTAGTCTGAGAAGCAACCTTCCACCATCACCCACTGCTTCCTTCCATGAAGCCAACTTTCTATCCATTCAGCTACTTCTCCTTGGATTCCATGCGATCTAACCTAAAATACATCCAACCACCAGACTATTTTAATGAGACTTCTTGAGGTTGTACAAAATACCCTCCAAATACATTCTAATAAGACTATGTTCACTACTCAGTTACAGAAATATGCATAAAACCACCATCCACAGCTAAATGAATTTGGTGAGACCCTGTGAATAATCAAATCAAAGCAAGAATACTGGTTAAAATTATGTCACCTACTGTTCAGAACATGCTCAGTTCACAGGAGTTTCTTCCAGATCTTTTAAGCACCTTAGAAACGCAAAAATGTTGGTGCAGTTAAAGATTACATGTCTCTATCCTCCTCGATCAAAAGTAACAACCTCAGAATTAGAATCAAATGAAATTCCCATAAGCAAGGCAAGAAAATTCAACCCATATCACAGAAACAGATGTGATTTCAAAATACGGTTTCAATTCTCGTTTAACCTAATTATATCACCGTGTCAAATTATATTGAAGACTGGAGATATGGAACAGTCTCCAATTGTTTTAAACATAGTAGAGAATTTATAATTGCTGGATAAGCAAATTAAAAAAAAACTTTGACATGGTATTCAAATGTAACGATCAGCCATGATCACAATGAATGGCGGTGCTGGCTCGAAGGGCCGAATGGCCTCCTCCTGCACTTATTTTCTATGTTTCTATGTTTCAAATAATAAGTGAAGCAACATCAAGTGAAGTTACACACCTAATCACCTAAACCTTGGCACAAGGTCTATGAAGGTTGCAACTCTATCAAACAAAGGACTTGGAAGCCGATACTGGAATTGGGGTCCAAGCGTGATCAAATGGTGAGCAATGTACATGCATTTGTTGTGGTGGATAGCAACCAGCTGGGGCAACTTCTGAAGCGTCTCCCTATTTGAAAATAAGAATGGATGGGTTAGAATCTATCATAATGTAGTATCTTGCTGAAACTACCCAACAATGATATAATAAATACAAAGCCATTTTGAAATAACAGTTAAGGTTAAAAAGATCAAGTGCAGTTCCAATCCGATTTCTGCAGGGATGCTGCCTGACCCGCTGAGTTTTATGTCTATCTTAGTGCAAATCAGGTTTTGTTACTGCTGACGTAACACAACAGCACCAAGCAGCAAGAAAATACATGCTTCACCCAACTAATTGCCAAGATTTGGGAACATTAATCAACCCATACGAGAACTTTCCTCGAGTTTAGAAAAAAAGGTGACTTCATTAAAGCAAAATATTTGACAGGATAAATGGATGCAGTACATTTCTCCTGGCTGCCATGTCGGCGTTTGGAACTGTAATTAGGTCAACATCTTTCATTTAATCCTTGAAATGCTTGTGCACAGATGTGTGGGTATTTGGTCATTAAGCTGATGCAAGGAAGAGTCTGGCAGATGTCTGGGCACTAAAGGCATCAGTAATACAGGTAAATGGAGTTGAGGGAAATTGGCCACAATCTTACTGTGGTCGTACACAACACATTAAATAATGTATTATTTCTTACATTCAACAGTGAATGATTTGATGACCTTGCCAAATAGGTGGAATATGTTATTACTAATCAGCACGTCTTGCACTACTGTACAAGCAAATCAAATCAATCAATTCAAAAATGGTAATGGAATTAAAAACAAACTTAAAGTGTCAAAATTACTTGTGATATGTTGGAACATCGCAGAACAAGTGGACCATGTTTCTAACAGTGTGGAACAACTGTACGGCACTGAAAAACAAATAAAGTATAAATCAGCTGCTGAAACTAGCAATTGAAAAGGTTATTGAAACAGTGCACCGGCTGCCTAAATCATCCAGGTATTTCCTTGAGTGAACAACATTGAAGAGTGAGCTTGAGCCTGGCTGCTTAGTCAGAGCCCAAGTCTGACCATGCCAAGGTTCAGGTTGTTTCTCAAAAAAATCCTCAACTCAGGTCTGATTTCACAAACCAGAACTTCAAACAAAATCACTTCATTGTTCAGTGTTACAGAAAATGTACGACCTTAACGGCCATTTAGCCCATCATGTGCAGGATAGTCAAACAAAACTAATCCAACCTAATCTCATCTTCCAGTAACCTTGCTGAACATTGTTCAAGTACTATAAAGATCAAATACTGCAACTATGAATATTTACCTACTCAATGCAAGCCCCAGACATCTTCTAATCTCTGGGTGACAATTTTCTGCTCCTCACCTTTAATCCATAGTTTAACATCAATGATCTGACTTCCGCGAGGGAAAAACATCCATCCTGAGATATTTGTGGAGGCCACATTATGGGCTATGTTTTTTCATATTATAAAAAGCAGTTATTTTACATTCCCCCCCCCCCCCCCGACAACAAAATGGTGCGGAATAATCATAATATCAGGGTTGTATCATGTAGGAGTGACATCAGAACATACTATTCTGCCAGAGAGTAACATAAACCTGAACTTTTCCCATGAAGCCATGAGTTTGGGAGCTCAGTTGAAATATTAAAATGTAACATGAAGTAATCAGACGTTTTGCTAACCAGTCAGTTCCTTCCCACACATTTTGTCCACTCCACTGTGAAATCTCCTCAAGGTATGGCTACTTTGAAGAAGTTCTCCTCCTCTCTCCAACAAGAGTTTTGCGTTTCTCTATATCACTGTCTCAACCCGAAACGTCACTCATCCTTCTCTCCAGAGATACTGCCTGTCCCGCTGAGTTACTCCAGCATTTTGTGTCTATCAAAAATTGGGAAAATGATTTGAAATGCAGAGCATCTGTGACCTAACAAAATTCTGGAATATCCTTGAGAATCTGTAGTTATCTTTCTGAACCACAGGTTTAAGACTCCAAACAAAGATACTTTCACTGGGACTATTTAACAAGGCCATGAATGGTTAATACTTAATTAATCTATCCTTTGGTGACATTAATTAGTTTAATTGAATTAATATTACAAACCTCTTTGGTGCCATTTTGTCAACCCCTTTTATTTTGTGGGATATCAAATATTCATCCACACTCCAATTTAAATAGCTTTGCATGATTCAAGAACAAGAACAGATCCCTGTTTACTTCACCCACTGCCTTTTGATTTCTCTTCATGAAGTGTATGACCTCACTGTATGGCCGTGAGTAGTCACCCAAAGAGTCATACCTTTTTCAGGTCGTCGCTGGATTTTCAACGTTGAACATTTTTGCCCACCTGCTGCGACTATGACAGGTGCCGACTGTCGCCGAAAATAATCGCGTAAATGGGACAGACACTTTACATACTGTTCCTGCCTGCTGGTCATTAATCCTATTGTCGATGAGCCAGATGTACATTTCTGTTTGATTAATGAACCTTTATTTGAACGTAACCAGGGAATGGTATTGGGCAACAAAAGCGCTCCATTCACAGCAGAATCTATTATGCCACAAAACACAGAATTACTTGCCATTCAGGTGGAGCACTTGCAGCCTCTGAAAGTGTCTGATAAACCATTTCCGTCAGTTTGTGGACAGATTCACTGATGCTGCAGGTAGGCAGACACATTGGTTGACTGCCGAGTTGCTTCCCGCTCCCCAGGTTCACCATGTCACTTGGAACAAGGTTGGAAGTCATGGTTACTTTTACTTTACTGACTGTTCCTTGACTGGGAAGCATTGGAATAGAGATCTTGGAATCAGCTGTAATCTGAAGGTACAGCAAGCAGTTAGCAGATTTTTTTTTGTAATCCTTTCACAAAATTTGTACCAAATTAAAACAGTTACAAATTAAAAATCAAATCAAAAACTGGAACAACGAGGGCACATCCACAGGACAAAGCACTTGATTCAGTCAAACGTATAACAGTTGGGAGCTTCCTGGTGGATAAGAGGCCACAATTAATCCCAAGAGGCCACAATTAATTTGTAAATGTCCGTTATTGAACATTTGTCATCTATTAACATAGGCTGTTCTAAAGTAATAACAACATTATTAATAGTCCATTCTGCCCATCAGGTCTGGAAGAGCCTCCTTGCAGCCTAACTGATTTATTTATTCATCCACTTCTCTCTTTACATGGTGCATTTGCTTTGTCTTTACAACACAAGGACATTCACAAATAAGGATAGAACATTTGCAAAATCATCAAGCATGCCGCAGTTGTCCACATATTACTAACTTAGATCCTGCACATAATTACACAAAGAACATTACTTACCAATGAGAGGGATAGACAGAGTTGACGTGGATAAGATTTTTCCATTGAGAGTAGGGAAGATTCAAACAAGAGAACATGATTTGAGAATTAAGGGACAGAAGTTTGAGGGGGAATTTCTTTACTCAGAGAGTGGTAGCTGTATGGAATGAGCTTCCAGTGTAAGTGGTGGAGGCAGGTTCAATTTTATCATTTAAAAATAAACTGGATAGGTATATGGACGGGAAAGGAATGGAGGGTTATGGTCCGAGTGCAGGTAGATGGGACTAGGTGAGAATAAGTGCTCGGCATGGACTAGAAGGGCCGAGATGGCCTGTTTCTGTGCTGTAATTGTTATATGATTTTGGACGATCAGCCATGATCATATTAAATGGTGGTGCTGGCTCAAAGGGTCGAATGGCCTACTCCTTCACCTATTTTCTATTTTTCTAGTCTAATCTTACCTCCAGTTCCCTCCCCTCTATTTTCAGTCTGAAGGAGAGTCCCGACCCGAAACGTCACCCGCGGGTAGAGCTGCAGCCTTACAGCGCCAGGGACACAGGTTTGATCCACACTATGGGCACTGTCTGTACGGAGTTTTACGTTCTCCCGTGACCTTCATGGGATTTCTCCAGATGCTCCAGTTTCCTCCCACACGCCAAAGATGCTACAGTTTTTTTAATTTAAATCTTTTTATTTGAATTTCACAGCAATTTGCATACATACATTGATAACAGACAGTGATAGTCAGGACATAATTGTGCAACAGTATGTAAGCGACTCTCAAAGCCCTTACCCTTACCCCCCCTCAATCCACCCGAATCAGGTCGGAACCAAACGGGGGACAAACAAACACTCACATACGTACACATCCACACAAATACGATAAGATAAACAAAACAAAACGTACAAAAAACCCCCAAAAAAACAACAAAAAAAGATGTGAGGAGGGGGGGGGTGGGTTGAGGGGAGAGCAGCTACAATAAGACAGAGCAGTGATAGAAGGCACTCAGTCCTCTTCCGAGTCCGGAAACAAGTTGAGAGAGTTAAACAAGTTCCAGGAAAGGGTTCCATGTATCTAGGAATGTCTTGGTAGCGCCTTTGAGAGAGAACCTAAGTTTTTCAAGCTTAAAACCCCTGTCTCACGGTGCGAGTTGGCCCACGAGTGACCCCGAGTTTTCACTCGTGGTGATCACGTAGCGGGAACGTCGGAACTCCCACGAGCAAACTTATCGACTCGTGGCGCTAACGGCAGGTACCCGGGAAACTTGTTAGCTCATGAAAAAAATCAAACGTGTTTGATTTTTTCCACGAGTCAAATTAACTGCTCAAGTTAAAAATGGAAACATTTAAACTAGTTGTAATAATGTAGCGGCCCGTGCGTTTACCTTAGTGACTCGTGAGTCTACTGTGGGAACTTTCTTATAATCTGTTCGTTCGCTCGAGTAAAGACTGAACCAAAGATAGACACAAAATGTTGGAGCTCAGCGGACCAGGCAGCATCTCTGGAGAGAAGGAATGGAGTCAAGACCCTTCTTCAGACTTACCCGAAATGCCACCCATTGTGTTAAACCACTGTACAATATTTTAAAATATTTATAACCTGTATCTATTTACTTGGGTGACAAAATAAACGCATCAAAACCTAAAAGCGAGAACGAGAAAATAAATAGATCCGATATTTGCATAAAATCATCTCCGAGATTTTAGAAATGATGCAAAAGCCCGGCTTTACCATTCAAAAACTACAGCATTTCAAATTATCTAATTTATAAAAATACATTGAGAATCAATGATTCATAATGGAATGACTCTGCTCTTCAGTAGAAACAATTAATTTCCTCTGGGGTTTTTTTTAACAGACATATTCTCTTTTTAAACGAGAATTAGTTTAGTTATTTTTGTTTGGAGCCTCTCCCGCCACTTTATTTCTCAATATCATCCTCACTCCTCCGTCGAGAAAATCTCCACTGAACGTACCGGTTCTGACGGAGGAATTAAATAAACATGTATAGTGGAAATGTCAACATCTTTTTGATCTTGAGGTAGGTGGGGCGGTTTAGTCCATCAAGTCCGAACACACAGATCTGCTTCAGCTGATGTGAAGGGTCTCGACCTGAAACGTCACCCAATCCTTCTCTCCAGAGATGCTGCCTGTCCCACTGAGTTACTCCAGCATTTCGTGTCTATCTCAGCAGGGCACGGTCCCGCGGTTAACATCACACTCCAGACCTATCTAACCCCTTATTTGTGAAAGTTCCACACATATTTATCGATACATTTTCCGGCAGTGTGCCCAGGCTACGGACACCACACTGAGCCCAAACTAAAACAATCCCAGTACTTATTGGTGTGTATGGTTTGACCGAGGATACGTGCAATTTGGCCGAGGCACTTCACTGTCCTTGTGTAGGAAGGAACTGCAGATGCTGGTTTACACAGACGATAGGCACAAAATGCTGGAGTAACTCAGCGGGACAGGCTGCGCCTCTGGAGAGAAGGAATGGGTAATGTTTCGGGTCGGGACCCTTCTTCACTCATTCTTCCCTCGTCGGTGTGAACTTGTGGGGGTATGAGGAATTGGGCGTTGCTGGGTAAGGGGAAGTGAGGTTTTACTGCTGAATTATGCGCAACAGAAGCATGATGTGGTGGTAAGGTCCGGTTAAACTCTCGTGTTCCCCCCCCCCCCCCCCCCCCCCGTGTTAGGAGAGAAAGGGAAGAGAGTTGTGCAAACAAAGCACGGGAGACTGCATCTTTGGAGGGAAATCATAAAATGTACATGGATGTTTCGGGCCAGGACCCTAAAGGTTGACTACCCATTTCCCAGATGCTGCCTGGCCGTTGGCTTCCTCCTGCAGTTTGCTTTTGTCCCAGACCCCAGCATCTACAATCTCCTTGGCCTCCAAAGGGAAAAGTTGCTCGTGAAGCGAAGGTCGATATTGACCCATGCTTACTGCAAAATCAAAGCTGCAGTGCTTACATATTTAGTTAAACCTGCACCTTAAACAGTTTCAAACTCTTCTTCCGTGGTTAGTGCCGACAGAATTTAAACGATTTTCCAAAGCACTCGGTTTGTGCTTCAGATTTAGTCATAACTTCCTCAATTGTATGAACAAAATGATCATTGAGCCCTCAACCTGTTCTTTCATCTCGACCAGTTCGCTCTTCACCTCTTCTGACCGCTTAGAACGAATGTGGACATCCGTCCACATTCAAAGATTTCATCTCCCAGTGTGTAGACCTGACAGTAAATTCAATTAAAATATAACAAACCTCTGCCCGCTGGTCTTCTAACTACGTGATGTGTGTTTCAAACAAATCATAAGTATAACTGCTCTGGCACTGGAGGGTGCGTATTTTCCCTTTGTAGGTCATATTAATAGATGTGGCCGCGCTGAATTTATCTTTAACTCAAAGCCACAGGATGGAGATGTCTTCTTTAACATTGTTGCTTTATTAAAACATACCTTCATTCACGGTTGGCTCAAGAGTAAACTGGAGAGGAACTTGGTAACTCGGGAGAGGAAGTTGGAACATCGCAGCAATGACATACCCGTGGGAACTCGGTTGAACACTTGATCATAAACTTGAAGTCTCGTACACAACCACGAGTCTTTCACTCGGGGTACCTCGTGGGTCAACTCGCATCGTGAGACAGGCCCATTAAATTGTAGAGCACCTCCTTGATCCAGCGGGCGTGCGTCGGGGGGGCAGGTAAGACTCCAGTTAAGCAAGATCAGTCTCCGGGCTAACAAGGTTGTAAAAGCCAGGACCCACTTCAACGCAACAGAGAGGTTGGTGTTGGGTGGAGTACCAAAAATAGCTGACAGTGGGTTTGGAGGAATAGTCTGGCCATAGGCTCTGCTTATCACGTCGAAAACACTACTCCAAAAGGCTGCTAGCTTAGGGCAAGACCAAAACATATGGCTATGGTTGGCAGGCGATTGATTGCATCTGTTGCAGGTGTCCTTAACAGCGGGGTATATTCTAGATAATCTTGCATTTGTGTAGTGAACTTTGTGAAGGACTTTGCATTGGATTAGGCCATGCTAGGGTTTTAATTGGCTTCGGTAAAAATTATAATTACCCCAAATTGGTAATGCTGCATCAGTCTTCAGACGAATGCAGCCAATATGGTCTAGTGGTGGGATATCCAGGATGGTAAAAGTCAAACTCTTCCAGTCCGCAGTCCTCCCTACAGCCCTCTGTGCCAGTGAGACATGGAAAATCAAAGTCCTGATGAAAAATAAATTGGATGCATCCCAACAACGCTGCTTGAGGAGGATCCTGAAGACTAGCTACAGAGACCACATCATAAACGAGGAGATCTACCGGGAAACTGCAACAAAGCCTCTCAGCCAGGACATAGAGGGACGCAGGATGAAATCAGCAGGACATGTACTCAGAATGTCACCAGAAACGTGCACCTAAGATAGCAATGACATGGCAAGCTGATGGAAGAAAGAAAAAGGCCGACCAAAGCTCACATGAGGTGAACATTCCGATAGGATTTGGAAGCCCGGGATGCTAACCGATCGAGGGTGGAAGACGTCGCATATAACCGAACGAAATGCACAGAAAGTGGGATAACATAGAAGTAGTGTGAAGGATGGTCGGCGTGGACTGAATGAGCCAGTGGTTTCTATGCTGTATCTCTAAAGAAAACTATCACAATGTTTAAAAACCTTTTGGACAGCTAGATGGATAGCATTGGTTTAGAGGGCCATGGGCCAAACGCAGGCAGGTGGGACTAGTGTAGATGTGGCATGTTGGTCGGCATGGGCGTGGTGCCTGCTTTCACACATTGAAAGGCATGGACAGGCAACATTTTGTGTCGGGGTCCTTCTTCAGATTTAACCCTAACTGGATATGGTTTCCATATCCAGCATGAAAGGTTGCAACCTGAAATGTCGCCTGCCCATTCCCTCAACAGGTAATTCAGTTTCATTTTGTTCCGCTTTTTAATAGTCACAAGCATGGAAACAGGCTCTTAGGCCCACTGAGTCCACGTGGACCTGCGATCACCTGTACACTAGCACTAACCTACACACCAGAGACAAATATTTTGTGGAAGCCAATTAACCTATAAACCTGCATGTCTTTGCAGTGTGGGAGGAAACCGGAGCACCCGGAGAAAACCCATGTGTCATGGGAGAATGTACAAACTCCGTACAGACAGCAGCTGGAGTCAGGATGGAACTGGGGCCTCTAAAGCTGCAAGGCAGCAACTCTTGCGCTGTGCCACCTTGATCTGCTGAGCTCCTCCAACACATTGAGTTTAGGAGGAAGACTGTACATCTTCCAGCATCAAGGAACCTATGTTTTATTCCTCACCTCTGTCTTTGGAGACGATCAGAACAAGCTGATAGTCCGTCCAATCGCCATTCAGGTTGTGCTTAGCCATGGCTCTCTGGATTACAGACGGGGCCCCGTCTTGGTTGGTCACCTGGAGTGGAAGGGAAAAAGTATTTACTTCAAACGATAGGTGAGAGGGATGGGGTACTGAGGACCTACTGAAAGGGATTTAACAACGGTTAACTGTTACCAGAAAACAAACGAGGGTTAGAAAAATGCTCTGCATTGTCTGCTTTGATCTGTCATTTTCACACCTTACCCTTCCATATCTCCAGACTCCCTCTCCCGACTCTCAGTTTGAAGAAGGATCTCGACACGAAACGTCACCCATTCCTTCTCTCCACAGATGCTGCCTGACCTGCTGAGTTATTACAGTATTTTGTGTGTATCTTAGAAAAATGCCACCCCATTAATTGACCAGTCATTCGCAATCACTCCTCAGGCCTGTGGTCAGTTAAGTTTAGAGATACAGAATGGAAACAGGCCCTTCGAACCATCGGGTTCACGCCATCCATTGAATACCCTTTCACACCAGCTCAATGTTATCCCACTTTCTGTTATCAGGCAACTGAACCATTCCACCAACAACTAGAGAGCGGCCTTGAGCTACTCGCTTCTTCATTGGAGATGCTTGGACAATCTTCAATCGGATTTTAGTGAACTTTATCTTACACTAAACGTTATTCACTTTATTCCCTTTATCATAGAAACATAGAAACATAGAAATTAGGTGCAGGAGTAGGCCATTCAGCCCTTCGAGCCTGCACCGCCATTCAATATGATCATGGCTGATCATCCAACTCAGTATCCCGTACCTGCCTTCTCTCCATACCCTCTGATCCCCTTAGCCACAAGGGCCACATCCAACTCACTCTTAAATATAGCCAATGAACTGGCCTCAACTACCCTCTGTGGCAGAGAGTTCCAGAGACTCACCACTCTCTGTGTGAAGAAAGTCTTTCTCATCTCGGTCTTAAAGGATTTCCCCCTTATCCTTAAGCTGTGACCCCTTGTCCTGGACTTCCCCAACATCGGGAACAATCTTCCTGCATCTAGCCTGTCCAACCCCTTAAGAATTTTGTAAGTTTCTATAAGATCCCCTCTTAATCTCCTAAATTCCAGAGAGTATAAAACCGAGTCTATCCAGTCTTTCTTCATAAGACAGTCCTGACATCCCAGGAATCAGTCTGGTGAACCTTCTCTGCACTCCCTCTATGGCAATAATGTCCTTCCTCAGATTTGGAGACCAAAACTGCACGCAATACTCCAGGTGTGGTCTCACCAAGACCCTGTACAACTGAAGTAGGACCTCCCTGCTCCTGTACTCAAATCCTTTGCTATGAAAGCTAACATACCATTCGCTTTTTTCACTGCCTGCTGCACCTGCATGCCTACTTTCAATGACTGGTGTACCATGACACCCAGGTCTCGCTGCATCTCCCCTTTTCCCAATCGGCCACCATTTAAATAATAGTCCGCTTTCCTGTTTTTGCCACCAAAGTGGATAACCTCACATTTATCCACATTATACTGCATCTGCCAAACATTTGCCCACTCACCCAGCCTATCCAAGTCACCCTGCAGTCTCCTAGCATCCTCCTCACAGCGAACACTGCCCCCCAGCTTAGTGTCATCCGCAAACTTGGAGATATTGCCTTCAATTCCCTCATCCAGATCATTAATATATATTGTAAATAGCTGGGGTCCCAGCACTGAGCCCTGCGGTACCCCACTAGTTACTGCCTGCCATTGTGAAAAGGACCCGTTTACTCCTACTCTTTGCTTCCTGTTTGCCAGCCAGTTCTCTATCCACATCAATACTGAACCCCTAATACCGTATGCTTTAAGTTTGTATACTAATCTCTTATGTGGGACCTTGTCGAAAGCCTTCTGGAAGTCCAGATATACCACATCCACTGGTTCTCCCTTATCCACGCTACTAGTTACATCCTCGAAAAATTCCACAAGATTCGTCAGACATGATTTACCTTTTGTAAATCCATGCTGACTTTGTCCAATGATTTCACCACTTTCAAATGTGCTGCTATCCCATCTTTAATAACTGACTCTAGCAGTTTCCCCACTACCGATGTTAGACTAACTGGTCTGTAATTCCCCGTTTTCTCTCTCCCTCCCTTCTTAAAAAGAGGGGTTACATTTGCTACCCGCCAATCCTCAGGAACTACTCCAGAATCTAAAGAGTTTTGAAAGATTATCACTAATGCATCCACTATTTCCTGAGCTACTTCCTTAAGTACTCTGGGATGCAGCCTATCTGGCCCTGGGGATTTATCGGCCTTTAATCTATTCAATTTACCCAACACCACTTCCCGACTGACCTGGATTTCACTCAATTCCTCCTTTGACCCACAGTCCCCTGCTATTTCAGGCAGATTATTTATGTCTTCCTTAGTGAAGACGGAACCAAAGTAGTTATTCAATTGGTCCGCCATATCCTTGTTCCCCATGATCAACTCACCTGTTTCTGACTGCAAGGGACCTACATTTGTTTTAACTAACCTCTTTCTCTTCACATATCTATAAAAACTTTTGCAGTCAGTTTTTATGTTCCCTGCCAGTTTTCTTTCATAATCTATTTTTCCTTTCCTAATTAAGCCCTTTGTCCTCCTCTGCTGGTCTCTGAATTTCTCCCAGTCCTCTGGTATGCTGCTTTTTCTGGCTACTTTGTACGCATCATCCTTTGCTTTGATACTATCCCTGATTTCCCTTGTTATCCACGGATGCACTACCTTCCCCGATTTATTCTTTTGCCAAACTGGGATGAACAATTTTTGTAGTTCATCCATGCAGTCTTTAAATGTCTTCCATTGTATATCCACCGTCAACCCTTTTAGAATTAATTGCCAGTCAATCTTGGCCAATTCACGTCTCATTAATTGCCAGTCAATCTTGGCCAATTCACGTCTCATGTTTCTTAATCCTGTGGATGGCTCAATTGTAATCATGTATTGTTTTTCTGTTGACTGTTTAGCATGCAACAAAAGCGGAACAAAATGAAACTGAATTACCTGTTGAGGGAATGGACAGGCGACAATTCAGGTTACAATCTTTCATACTGGATATGGAAACCATATCCAGTTAGGGTTGAATCTGAAGAAGGACCCCAACACAAAACGTCGCCTGTCCATGCCTTTTACACCGTTTGGCAAAGGATCATCTTTTGAACAAATAAACAACCCTAATAGATATTACGATCTATATTTTCTCCTCCCATTTCAAACTACATGGAGTCCAAGGCAATGCAAGATAAGAGTGGCCCCAATGACATTCCAGGAGTCATATACAGAGCATCTTTCAAACCATTATATCCCTAGTACCATGCACCACAGAAACAGGCCTTTCAATCCAACTTGCCCAAACCGTCCAAGATGTCCATTTTCTATGCCAGTCCTTCCTGCCCACGTTTGGCCCATATCCCTTGAAACATTTTCTATCCATGTACCTGTTCAGTTGACTTCTAAATGTCATATAATTCCTGCCATAACTACCTCCTCTGGCAGCTCGCACCCAAAACCCAACACCCAAGATTTAACAGATTCCTATTAAATCTTGCCCCTCTCACCTTAAACCTATGTCCTCTGGTCTTGATTCCTCTCCCGGGATAAAACACCCTCTGCATTCACTCTTTCTATTACGCTCATGATTTTATACACCTCTATATGATCATCTCTCAGCCTTCTGTACCACTACACCCACCACCCTCTGTGTGAAAAAAACTGCCCCTCAGGTCCCTATTACATCTTTCCCCTCTCACATTGAGGTGGGTGTATGGAACGAGCTGCCAGAGGAGGAAGTTGAGGCACGGACTATCGCCACGTTTAAGAAGCAATTGGACAGATACATGGACACGACAAGTTTGGAGGGATATGGGCCAAATGCAGGCAGGTGGGACTAGTGGCCAGTGTGGGCAAGATGGGCCAAAGGGCCACACTGCATCACTCTATCTCCTCTGGCTCTTGCCCCTTACGAGAGAAACCAAAATCTCATTAAAGTTTGCGTCTGTTGTAGACTTTGAGCTAAACAGCACGGAAACAAGCTCCTTGGTTTTCAACTTTTCACATTTCCAAATTTTTTATTCAGAAGTCACAAAGATATTGCAGCAATGATAGATCTGCTGCCATACAGCGCTGGAGACCCGGGTTCCATCCTGACTGTGGGTGCTGTCTGTAGGGAGTTTGTACGTTCTCCCGTGACCGCAGGCGATTTTCTTTGGGTGCTCATACGTTCATAGAAGCAGACTCAATCATGGCCGATCTTTCTCTCCCTCCTAACCCCATTTTCCTGCCTTCTCCCCATAACCCCTGACTAACACCAGTGTCATGGTTTCCTTCCACACGTCAAAGATATATGGGATTGTAGGTTAATTGGCTTCAGTAAATTGTCCCTTGCATGCAGGAACTAGTGCATCCTATCTAGTCGTTGGTCGGCGCAAAATCAGTGGGCCAGGGGCGTGTTTCCATGCTGTGTCTCTGCTATAAAGTAGTATCTGAGCCGTGGAAGAATGCCATGCACCTACCACAATGCTTTTGTAGACATTCCCATTGCCGTTCTCGAGGCCGACGCGGATAATGCCATTTTCCTCATTCCGCTCGTTGTACTCATGAAGTGATGTTGTGGAGCTACGGAAAGTCCCCGAGATGGTGCCGTTGTGGTCAGTGGGATTATGGACACAGCACGAGAAGCATAAAATGTTGCGGATAAATGATGAGAGTCGTAAAGAGGCCTTGTCCATTGAGTGGGTGGATGGTAATGATTCATTCGGCTAGAAAACAAAACAGTATGGAAGGGAATTTAGATATTTCCAATCCAACTTTCCAGTTCTGTCATCAAGCCAGGCTGCTCGCATCCTCTATATAGGATGAGTGGTGATCTTGTCGACGTGTATAAAATCATGAGATTAATTGCTGCCTCACAGATCCAGAGACCAGGGTTCGATCCTGACCTCAGGAGCTGTCCATGCGCAGTTTGCACATTCGCCCTGTGAACACGTGGGTTTCCTCCGGTTTCAAGAGACAAGAATGTTTTATTGTCATATCCCATTTCCTCTCACATCCCAAAGATGTGCAAGGTTATTGGTTATTTAGCTTCTGTAAATTGTCCTTAGTGTGTAGCATAGAACTAATGAATGGGGTGATCACAGACTCAGTGGGTCAAAGGGACTGTTTTTCTAAGGTAAACTAAACTAAATATTGGTGTGATGCACTTGCAACATGCAATGCTTCACTTGTAATGTATTGCTTCTGCATAAGACAACGACTGCTTAAAAAGCAGCCAAGTGACTTTACAGATACAGTGCGGAAACAGGCTTTTCGGCCCACCGAGTCCACACCGACCAGCGATCCCCACACACTATCCTACACACCAGGGACAATTTACGACTTGCAGAAGCCAAGTAACCTACAAACGTGCATGTCTTTGGAGTGTGAGAGGAAGCCGGAGCACCCGGGGAAAACCCACGTAGTTACAGAGAGAACGTAAACTCCGTACAGGCAGCAACCTTGGTCAGGATCGAACACGGGTCTCTGGTGCTGTAAGGCAGCAACTCTACCGCTGCGCCACAAAGTGCTGGAATAGGTCAGCTGACTCCATAGATCTCAGCTTCACTTTATCCTTCCTCAGGATCCACAAGCTCAATCAAAGCTCTTCCACTTACCTGACCTCCACTAAGGGTCACAAACCTGCCTTTCTCCAGACCAGGCCCCCAGCAACTGCGGAGTTACTCCAGCACTTTGTCTTTTTATGTAAACGAGCATCCGCAGTTCCTTGCGTCCACCCCTCATTGGAACGAGTTCGACGGACGTGAGCAGCACAAAATGTTTTACGAGGAAAAGGTTCGAACTTTTTCTAAACAAATTTGCTTTACCAGAAAGCTGCCTGGATTCGAGGGCTTCAGCTACAGGGAGAGGTTGGATAGACCTGCATTGTTTTCTCTGCAATGTCGGAGGTTGAGAGGAGACCAGTTAGAGGTATATAAAATTATGAGAGGCACAGTTAGGGTAGACACTTAGAATCTTTTTACCCCAGGCTGGAAATGTCCAAGACTAGAGGTGAGAGGGGGAAAGTTTAATGGGGATGCGCGGGGCAGTGATGGGGGCCTGGTATGTATGACGTATGGAGGTGTTGGAGGCAGATATGACAGGGGTGTTTAAGAAGCTTTTAGGTGGGCATGTGGAAGTAGAGGGGAGAGAGGGATATGGATCATACACAGGCAGATGAGAGTTTAGCCTGGCGTCATGTTCTGCACAAACATTGTGGGCTGAAGTGTTGCTGTGCTGTACTGTTCTATGTTCTAACCATCCTATCACCAACCAGAGAGCAGTCCCCACCTACAATCTACCGCAGTTGCAGATGTTTTCTGCCGCTCTCACCTCTGGCCACAAACTCTTTGAATCACTTCCCTCTGGGAGGCGACTCCGGACTATCAAAGCTGCCAATCAGACATAAAAACAGCTTCTTCCCACAAGCAATAGCTCTATTCAACAGTCAAAAGACTGTAACGTCTTTTTTATTCTGGTACTTTATTTTCGCATGTTTAAATTATAATATCTTATTTTTAATTGTCTACTGAATCTTGTTGTTACCTGCGAGCAAAGCACCAATGTAAGTTCCTTGTATGTGGACATACTTGGCTAATGTCATTTTTATTCATGATCTTTATTTTATGAGGAGTTACGATGAGTGATTACGTGAAGAAGGCCGTCAGCCTGCATGCGCGTCAATCTTCAAATCAGTGGTGTGAAATCACAGATAACAGTTGTTGAACTGAACATAGTAAGAATTAGAGAGGGCTAGAACTACCAGATGATCTTTATGATATGAGGGTTGGGAGCAGAGACCACGTAATCGCTCATCGTAACTCCTCATAAAATAAAGATCAAACTTCAAACTGGTAAGTTCTCATTTAATCTTACTATTTTACTTTGGAGTCACTATATGAAGATTTTAAAGCTCTGTGATTGCATGCCGTGAACACGAGTCCACACAACTGCATCAGTTGACCACAGATGAGTGAACATTAAAAAGCATTCAGACATGACATAGATTGAAACATGCTGATATTTTTAAATGTACAAATAATAATAATAATAGTAACCCCTTTCATCCAGGAGGAAACTATAAAACAGAACCTAAAATAGGGTTGCAAATACCCCCGGTCTGGCAATGCGTTAGTTATCAAATGATTGGAAAGGTTCATTCGTTAGATCATCCTGCAGCTGCTAGGATGTGGTCCAGCGGAATGTCCATAACCCAAGCTGCTGATGTTGTTGCAGCCCTGGTGGAGTGAGATTAAGACTGTCAGTGATCACTCCTGCACAAGCCAGACCCCGTTTTAACCACCTGGAGGTGGTCTGTACTGATACCTGTTTATGAGGTTTTATGTAACTAACAACATAGCTAGTTCAGAGCCTCCAAGGCTCTTGGTGACCTTAACAAACTGTTGTAGTGTGATAACACACAACCGAAGGTCCATAGGGTATGCCAACCTCTTGTTTGAAACCTGATGCCCCTGGTCTGCTCTGCTTGCTAAGTCATAACATAAAGTGTTATAGTCTACAGATGTAACCACCTTGTCCAGTCATAGCTTATGCAACGACTGGATCAGTTTGTAAGTGTGTTTGGCCAAGGACAGGGATGTAGTTGGAGCCCATCGGCGAAGCAGCGTCAGCACAATGTCAACATCCCATATCTCTGAGTCCCTGGGCCTGGGAGATTTTGAGTTGAAGATACGTTTCATAAATCTGGCTATCAGTGGGTGAGATCCGACAGAGTGCTGACCCGATCCCAGCAACAAGTATGACGACAAGGCACTACTGGCACAACTCTATCCCTTGTAAAAAATTAGTTTAAAGAGGAATTGCAAAAAACATGTTATACATGTCGTGTCATACGTATGTTGGACTGTAAACAGAACACTTCCCACTAATGATATGGGGGATGCACAATTTCTTGGTACTCTCTCTCCAGGCTCTTGACCAATGTATGACCAGTCAGAGCCTAGGTAAGGTCTCAGACTCTGAATCAAAGATTTGATTCGATCATGCAGTGGATGGTCCTCCCCAGTCACGGGGTGAACCAGCATAGAAAATAGAAACATAGAAAATAGGTGCAGGAGGAGGCCATTCGGCCCTTCGAGCCAGCACCGCCATTCATTGTGATCATGACTGATCGTCCGCTATCAATAACCCGTGCCTGCCTTCTCCCCATATCCCTTGACTCCACTATCCCCTAGAGCTCTATCCAACTCTCTTAAATCCATCCAGTGATTTGGCCTCCACTGCCCTCTGTGGCAGGGAATTCCATAAATTCACAACTCTCTGGGTAAAAAGGTTTTTTCTCACCTCAGTCTTAAATGACCTCCCCTTTATTCTAAGACTGTGGCCCCTGGTTCTGGACTCACCCAACAATGGGAACATGTTTCCTGCATCTAGCTTGTCCAGTCCTTTTATAATTTTATATGTTTCTATAAATTTCAGATTTCTGCATATGGGAACAGCAATAAAAGGCTCAGTTCTCATACCCAATGTGAGTGGGAATCATAGCTGCGTAGGCCAGTCAGACATTCCAAAATGCAAAAGGAGTCTTGCTGGTTTTTAGCAAGCACCGACTGATGAGGCAAAGTGGAGGGAACGTATAAAAGACATTCCTCCCTAGCGTAGCGAGAATGCATCTACCGCTACTGCCCATGGGTCTAGACACCCTAACTGGTGATTGAGTTAAGCTGCGAACAAATCGATATTACCTTTTCGGTGTTCATGGAGGTAAATAACGGGACCTACTTACCAGCATCTCTAACTCCAGGTCCCTTACCTTTGCTGGCGTTTCAGCGAAATTTCATTTGCAGACTCAGTCCCACATGTTTGTAATTTCCATTAGATCGCTGATGCTGCTGGCCAACTTCTCTTGTCGTGGCTAGTCCGTCCCTGATGGAGCAGCAATTTTAGAGGCAAAGCACACCGCTTCCCGTCATGCGATTGTCATACATTATGTATTAAGCATGGGATCCCGGCACATAGTCATATTCGGGTTCCTGTTTGGAGGTAAACTAACCTTCGACACTCTTTTAGAGGGGGAGTAATTGCACCTGAACCAGGTGTACCATCCGTATCCTCAAATTGTCTGTGCATGCTTCTGTACCAAGCATGTTTTGCGACACCATCTTCCATAGTCTTTTGGATGGGAGGCAACGCAAACTTTGACCAAAGGCAGCTGCAGGCATGTGACTTGAACTGCCTGTGTATGCATGCGTGACAGGAGGCACAATATATATGGCTCCATCTTCATCCATCCGAATGGGTGGACTTATGCAAGCTGAACCAGGGGCTGCCTCGACCATCTTCATCTTCATCCTTCATACATCCGAATGGGAGGACTTATGCAACCTGAACCAGGAGCTGCCTCAGGCATGTGTGCATGTATTTCAGCACCATCTCCATAACTCCGTTCAACCGAGTGGGAGGAATTGCAACCCTGAACCAGGCGTTGCTTCAGGCACATGTGCATACTTCTGTAGTATCCTCTTTACCCAGGGCTCTTGCTTAACTTATTTTCCCTGTTATACCAGCCGGGCAACCTTGACAGCTTTTTTGGTTGCCAAATGACAGTTTAGGTTGGTCATTTAAGACGGTTTGCATGACGCATGCGATAATGTGCTCGGACGAAGTGCGTAGTTACCAGTCGGAATTATGTTCAATGAAGCATTCACATATTATGTTGAAGAAGGAATTGCAGATGTTGGAAAATCAAAGGTAGACAAGTACACTCAGCGGGTTGCAGCAGCATCTATGGAGCGAAGGAAATAGGCAATGTTTCAGGACGAAACCCATCAGTCTGAAGAAGGGTTTCGACCCTGAAACATTGCCTATTTCCTTTGCTCCATAGATGCTGACGCATCCGCTGAGTTTCTCCAGCACTTTTGTCTACATTCACATATTATTTCTGCTTCAAATAACTCACAAACTAAACATATTCACCATTCAAGACATGATATACACCACAATGACATGCAGCAAAATTATAATACAATATCTCAACTCTTTTTACACATTGCAATTAATGCAATTTCTATTAGTTCTTTCCACTTCCAAACAAAGGACATAATTGCAGCAAATGTTCTTTAGGTAATATGTTTAAAGGTGTCAAAACAAATAATAAACATTAGGAATTTATAACACATTTGATTGCATTCCGTTATCAAACATAGTGAATGTTCGCTCTGAAGACCATGAATCACAATAGGGTCAGTGCGGGGTGGATAGATGGCGGGGGGGGGGGGGGGGGGGGGGGGGGGGGGGGTTGAGAAGGCAATCGATGTGGAATGGATGGATTGAGGCAGGTGAATTAGTACGTGATGGTTGGAGTATGTAAAATTGTGAGGGGGAGAGCACGGGGGATGTCAGTGGTGTTGAATGGGGGTTCTGTACGGGATGGATGGGGGGGGGGGGGATCAGTACAGGAAGAATGGGGGGTTCAGTTACAGGATGAATGGAGTTGACAAAAATGCTGGAGAAATTCAGCAGGTGAGGCTAATATCTATGGAGCTAAGGAAATAGGCAACGTTTTGGGTCGAGACCCTTGTTTATTCTTCTTGAATGAGGGGATCAGTACAGGATGGATGGGGGGGGGGGGGGGGGGGGGGGGGGGGGGGGGGGATCAGCACAGAATGAATGGGGGGAGGATCAGTACAGGATGGAGGGGGGGGTCAGGACAGTGTGGATCGGAGGGTCTGTGCAGGATGAATGGGGAATCACTACAGGATGAATGAGGGGATTAGTATAGGATGAATGGGGGATCAGTACGGGATGAATGAGGGGATCGGTACAGGATGCATGAGGGGTTGAGTACAGGATGAATGGGGATCAGTGAAAGATGAATGGGGAGTTCACTACAGGATGGATGGGGGGTTTGGTGCAGGCTAAATGGAAGGTGGGTCAGTACGAGATGAATGGGAAGATCAGTGCAGTATGATAGGGGGAGAAGTGCAGGATGGATGGGAAGGGGGGGGTCAGTACAGGATGAATTGGGGGGGGGGGGATCAGTGTAGGCTGGATGGGGGGGGTGGCAGGAGAATCAATGTGAGGTGGTAGGGTGATGAATAGATTGGGGGGGTAGATGGGGAGGGGAGCACAGGGGATGTCAGTGAGGACTGAATAGAGGAGGGAATGGGGATCAGTGCGGGAATGGAGAGGAGGGGTCCCAGGATAAGAGGGGTGCGTACGAGAGGAGGGGAGGGGAGGGGCAGAGAAGAAGTGGGGAGGAAGGAAGGTCGGCGTCCTCGGACAACATTGCCCGTTGCCTTGGCCGTCCCTGTCCAACGCCAAAGTGCCACGGCCAAAGGGGGAGGCGGTTGGGAACTCGTCGCCACCGCCTCCCCTCCTCCGCCAGCCAACAGGTAGGTGAGGGGCCAAGTGGTGCAGCTCAAAGATCCTTTAGCTATATGATCTTGGTGCAGCTGCTTCATTCGGCCTCCCTCCTCCCTCCCTCTCTCTCCCCTCCCCCCCCCCCTCCCACCCCCTTCCCTTCTCTCTCTCCCACCCTCTCCCCCCCTCCCTCCTCATCCGCGTGCGAGAGGGGTTGTATTGAAAGCGCCATTAACGGGTTTGCAGGCAGCTGCAGTTATCAGGACGATAGCGGCGCTGCCTGCATATCAAAAATACTGCTGCAAATCCACCAATAACGCTTTCGCAACCCCCCTCTCACACGCGAGGCTGGGAGGAGGGAGGGAGGTGAGAGAGAGGCCTCCTTCCGCCGGGCGGGGTGCGGGAGGAGGAGGCGGTGGTGCCGCTGTCCGGGCGTTATTTGTTGCCGCTGTTCGAGACCCGTCAGGTTTCTCTCCTTGGGCCCCCCGGTTGGGGGGTGGGGCGCACCACACATTCCCTTCGTCACGCGCACATGGTATCTTTGCCCCGCAATCAACAATACTAGAGGTTTACAGCCGTCGAGACGAAACGTCACATTCTCCAGAGATGCTGCCTGACCCACGGAGTTACTCCAGTTTTTTTGTGTCTATCGGTATAAATCAGTATTTGCTTGCCAAGCCGGGCAAATTGAGTCGGCATTTCGGTTGCTCGGCAGCCCTTTGGTAGTGGTCATTGGCACCCGGGCAACAGCTAATTTCGAGCCCTGTTACCACTCGCTCATTTGGTGGGGGAGGAATTTTGCAACCTGAACCAGGAGCTGCTGCTGACAGCCTTAGGATGGAGCGTTTTTTGTGACTGCGACGAGTCGCAATCTTGTCTGACATAGATGCCCAAGACTTGGCACTCACTCTGAGTTGGGGTTGTCAGGTTGCTTCCTTCAGCAGCCGCCATCATGACTAGCTGTGCGAATCGTGCTCTGTTGGGTATCCTCATTTACCAAACAGGCCGCACGTGTTAGTGCCTCGAGTTCCTGCTCCTTCGATGCCAATGCAGTCTACAGGGAAGGACTGGAGCGCCTCTGGCCCCCATACGCCAGAATAGAGAGAAATGTGGAAAAAAAACCTGCCAGTATTTGTCATGTGCAAAGACGTTTCATGAAATGAAGGCACCCATCCCAGTTAAATCAGAGATTTGATCACTTTATCGATATGATAAAAGTCGGCGTCAAGGGGAAGAATCCTCCACAGTCCCTTTAATAGAGCGGAATTACCATGACACCACCATGTGTGCTCACACAGGTGACTGATAGGTATAGCTCAACAAGGCTTTCCAATGCCCGGGATCTATTTACGGCCATGGAGGGTCCAATTCCATGACACAATTTATTGGTGTAAGTGATAAATATAATGTAGTTGTAAATTCTCTCTACTAACACAACTAAATTTGGCATGATGATATATTTGTTATACCAAGAACAAACCCCCTGAAATGATACAATTAGTCAGAGGATACCAGCATATGGTGCCCACCCTGTATTAGCCATACTTTAAAAAATAATGCACTATTCCTGCTACTGCCAGTGGAGCGTGGGGGGTGTTTATAGCCACCGGCTATATGCACTTCCGCGGTCCATAGCCGGCATTCCCCGCGGTCCATAATTGGTTTCCCCGCGGGTCCGTCGGGTTATCGCACGTATTACAAATGTCGGCAGGAATCTCTGCGAAGAGAGATTCCTGCAACAAAAAGACAACCTGAAAAGTAAGTTCGAAAACTTACCTGTAGGACTTGAAAACTTACCACTGGAGGAACAACGCGTCGCCAGCCAGTCGTGAGCCATGCGATTAGACGTGTGATGACGCACATGCGGGCGGACGGCCTTCTCATCACCATAGTCACTCACGTGACTCCGAAGTAAAATTATTATTCATTGGGCAATAGACAAATAGGTGCAGGAGTAGGCCATTCGGCCCCTCGAGCCAGCACCACTATTCACCATGATCATGGCGATCATCCACAATCAATACCCCGTTCCTGCCTTGACTCCGCTTTCTTTAAGAGCTCTGTCCAGCTCTCTCTTGAATGCACCAGAGAACCGGCCTCACCGCCATCTGAGGCAGAGAATTTCACAACAGGGGACTGTCAACTCTCTGTGTGAAAAAGTTTTCTCTCATCTCATTCTAAATGAATGACCCTTATTCTTAAACTATCCCTAAGTTTATCTTAAATCAGACGTAACCTTTACACTAAACGTTATTTACTTAATCTATGTCTGTACACTGTGGATGGGTTGATTGTAATCCTGTTATTGTCCTTCCGCTAACTGGTTAGCACACAACAAAAAAGCTTTTACACTGTACCTCGGTACACGTGACAATCATAAATGACTATACTCTCAGCAGGTCAGGCAGCATCTCTGGAGGTGTGGATAGGTGTGTCTTGGACTTTGCAGCCTGGGGGAGAAGATTCGACAGTCTGCCCTTCTGGACCACTCATCATTTTATATACATTTGCCAAGTCTCCTCTTATCTTCTGTCGTGGCACAGAAAACAATCCAAGTCTATCCAACCTGCTCCCTGTTTAGTGGAAGCCCGCTAATCTAGGCACTATTCTGGGAAAACATTTTTGTTTTCACAAAGTTAGAAGAGTCTCATCGTAACACATTTTGTGCTTGAAACGTCAGGTGGGACACTTGCACCTCGCTGAGTTTCTCCAGCACTTTTCATTTTTTTTAGTTAAATAGATACAGCAGGGTAGCAAGCCCTTCGGACCACAGAGTATGCACCGACCATGTGCCCTGTTACACAATAACACTACCCCACATACACTAGAGACAATTTAATTATACCAAGGCCAAATTAACCTATAAACCTGTATATCTTTTGAAAGTGTGTGGTAGGGGTGGAAAACCAGAAAGCCCTTAGAAAACCCACGCAAGTCATGGGGAGAACGTACAAATCTGTACAGACAGTACCCTTTGTCGGGATTGACCAGGGTCTCTGGCGCTGCAAGTGCAGTAAGGCACAGATGCTACCGCTGTGCTACCATGCTGTACATGAGGCAAAGGGTCTCCCAATTACCTTTTCTTTGCAGCTCCTAAGGCATGGTCGTCGCCATGTCTGCAACTGTGTCATCAACGGTGTCTGCGGTGGTATCGGTGGTCATATTGTAGGCTTGTTGCAGCGGTGTTGGTGGCCGTGTCGGTGGCCCTGTAGGTGGTTCTGTCGTTGGCTGTGGCTGCGGGTCGTGTTGGTGGCGTATCGGGGTGGCACTGTCGGTGGTTCGTATGTCGGCGGCTTCTGCTATCTGCGGTCGTGTTGGGGGCGGTGGCCTGTCGGTGGTCGTGTCGGGCGGCGGGTGTCTGCGGTCGTGTCGGGTGGCGGTGTCTGCAAGCGTGACGGTGGCCATGTCTAAAATGAGCCTGCAAGTAGGGGGCACAGTCCATACAGCACATCCATCCGGAGCAGCATGCCTTTCCGGATGGATCACAGAGAGAAGATGCAAACTCCAAGCGCACACACAAGCCGTGTGAAGGCACAATGGTCACAGGGGGAGTACGTGCACACTCCTCACACTCTCACACAGCACTCGAGTTCAGCATCAAACTCTTCCCGGCCTCCACAAGGCCAGCAGCATTAATCAAGGCATGAGTCACACACTGGCCACTCCTCTTTTCCCTCCTCCCATCTAGGCAAAAGGTATAGATGTGTGAAATGCACAGATTCAGGGACAGTTTCTTACAGTAGTTATCAGGCATACTGAACTATCCTACCCCAACCAGAGAGCAGTGCTGAACTACTATTCTACATCACCGATGGCCTTTGGTCTTTCCTTGATCGGACTTTTCTGGGTGTATCTGGCACTTAACGTTTTACCCTTATCATGCATCTGTTTCACTGTATGTGTGCTCGACTGTACATCATGTATTGTCTTTTCACTGACTGGATAGCACACTAACAAAACATTTTTCTGTACCTCGGAATACGGACAATACACTAAACTGTACCCGGGAACTCTGGCAATGTAGAGATAGCAGCTTAATGTAAATTGGCTTCTTTGAATTGTCCCCGAGGCATGTAGATATAACCTAGAACTAGCGTGCTTTAAGTTTCGTGGTCAGCGTGGTCAGGGTGGTCCGAAGGGCCAGTTTGCACGCCGTAGCTCTAAAACTAAACTAAGGTGATTCAGCCTTTGTGGAGGATAGGAGCGAATTGTGATGGATAAGGATGGCAGAAAACAAATAATGTTCAGATTGAATAAGGAACAGATGTTAAAAACTGGAGTTCAAGGGATGGTCTTAAAAACAGAGTTTGTGAGAAAGATGAATGGGGGAAAAAAGGCATAGACTAAATTTCTAAAATTGGGTAAGAATCCAGAAATCGGAGGTGCAAAGGGAGTTGGGAGTTCTGGTGCAGGACACCTAAAAGGTAATCAGCGAGACAAATTTGTCATAAAGAAGGCAAAACGCAATAGTAGCATTGATTTCACACAGAGAGTTGTGAGTCTCTGGAATCTCTGCAACAAGAGGGTAGTTGAGGCCAGTTCATTGGCTATATTTAAGAGTGAGTTGGATGTGGCCCTTGTGGGCCTTATAGGGTTCAGAGGGTATGGAGAGAAGGCAGGGTACGGGATACTGTGTTGGATTGATCAGCCATGAATCATATTGGAATGGGGTGCAGGCTCGAAGGGGCTGAATGGCCTACTCCTGCACCTAATTTCTATGTGTCTATGTTTCTATTTCAAGTGGGCTTAGAATCAAAAAAACGGGGTGTAATGCTGAGGCGCTATAAGGCGCTGGTCCGGCCACACTTTGGATCATTTGTGAGCATTTTTGGGAACATATCTGAGGAAGGACGGCTGGCTATGGAGAGGGTTCCAGGGTTTACGAGGGGGAATGATCCATGAAGAGTGGGTTAACCTATGCTGAGCGTTTATGACGGCAGTGGGCCTGTACTCGCTTCTTGAGTTCATTGAAATGCACCGAATAGTGAAAGGTTTTTTGGACAGTGTGGATGTGGATTAGGATGTTTCCACTCATGGGAGAGTCTCGGACAAGGGTTCCCCCAGCCTGGGGTCAATTTACCCCCATTTAGGGTAAATTTCACCTACCCATGGGGGCAATTTTATTGATTCTGGATTTGTACATATTCTTTCTCATTCCCACGGACTGACTGTGTTTGGTTCCGGTATACCGGTGTCTGTTCATCATTAGTTGTTTATAAATAAGTGAATTAATATTGTAATGGTGTTATTAAAGTTGCCAGCGTAAATGGGATGAAAAAGGTTGGCAACCCTGGTCTTGGACCAGAGCCTCAGTATTAAGGGGACATTCCTTTAAGAAGGAGATGAGGAATGTCCTTAGCTAGAGGGTGGTGAATCTGTGGAATTCATTGCCACAGGCGGCTGTGGAGGCCAAGTCATTGGATATTTTTAAGGATAGATTCTTGATTAGAACGAGTGTCTGGAGTTATAGGGAGAAGGCAGAGAATGGGGTTGCGAGGGAAAGACAGATCAACCATAATTGAATGGTGGAGTAGATTTGATGGGCCGAATGGCCTAATTCTGCTCCTGTAACTCATGAGCAGAAGGGTCTGAAGAAGAGTTTCGGCACAAAAAACGTTGCCCATGAATGTACTCCTTCGCTCCATGGATGCTGCTGCACCCGCTGAGTTTCTCCAGCATTTTGTGTACCCAGCGAGGGGTCAATGTTTGTTACCTGAGGGTAGTTAACATATGATGGACAAGTTAAATGGGATTGTCAGTGTGATTGTCTATGATACAGTGAGTATTGCTCAACGTGGTGAAATGATGCACTGTCATTCCATCTACGCTTACTTTATGAGATACAGCATGGAAACAGGCCGATCGGCCCACCAAGTATGTGCGACCAGCGATCACCCGTACACTAGGTCCACCCTACACACTGGGGGCAATTTTCAGAATTAATCTACACGCCTGCACGTCTTTGGAATGAGGGGGGAAAATCGAAGCACCCGGAGAAAACACACACAACAGTCACAGAGAGAATGTACAAAACTCTAGTTCCACCTGCCTGCATTTGGCCCATATCCCTCTCACCTTTCCTATGTTCAGACATGTCAAAATGTCTTTCAAATAAGACACAAAATGCTGGAGTAACTCAACGGGACGGGCCAGCATCTCTGGAGAGAAAGGATGGGTGACGTTTTGAGTCGAGACCCTTATTCAGACTGATGACAGGAAAGTCGGCAGCACAGAGAAAAAATGCAGTCAGTGCAGTGAAACTAGTGAGAGAACTGGGAAGTGGGAGGGGGGGTGTGGAGAGAGAGAGAGAAAGCAAGGGCTACTTGAAGTTAGAGAAGTCAATGTTTAAACCACTGGGGGTATAAGCTGCCCAGGCAACATTTTGAGGTGCTGGTTCCTAAGTTCCCATAAGTGATAGGAGCAGAATTAGGCCAATCAGCCATCATGTCTACTCCGCCACATGAGCGAAGTCGGCGAACGGCAGGTGAACAAGGTGTTCCGACGGAGAGCACTGCCAAAGGTGAGCGGGGGCCGGCACAGGCGCTGAAGTGGTGGCCAGTTCTGCTGTCGGGTACCGGCGGCCGCTCTCAGCTACCCGAGCTGCTTCTATCCCCAGCTATAGTGTGTGGCTTTGCGCCCGGAGAGCTGCGGCATACGGTGAGTGAGGTACTGGCATTATCCCCGACACCCTCCTTCTCAACACTCGTGCCCTCCCCACAACTTTACCCCTGACACAGACTCTCCACACGGTGTGAAAGGAATTGTTCCCCCAATTGGTCTAGGACTAGGACGCCTTGGGCAAATTGAGATGTCACTGTTTTTTTTAATTTATTTATTTAACGGGTCGAACAATGGGTGCATGCGCAGTTTAATTTTATTTTTTTTAACGGACTGAGTGCCTACCCTGAGTAATTACTCACAGCACGTGCCTGGAATGAACCAATCTACTTTTCATTGAACATCGTCTGCTTTCAAATGTCTTCCATATCTCTCGTTTCCCTCACCCATGACTCTCAGTCTGAAGAAGGGTCTCGACCCTAAACATCACCCATTCCTTTTCTCCACAGATGCTGCCTGACCCATTGAGATATTCCAGATTTTGTGTCTATCTTCGGTTCAAACCAGCATCTGCAGTTCTGCTCCTTCCCACACATCAATGAGGGACCGTGTTCTCTGGGTTAACCAGATGCAATGTTATTTTATTCTACTCACAGCCTGAGACACTTCACCATACTTCGACCGCAGGCTGTGGGAGCTTGGAGCACCCCGACGCAGGAGCTTGGATTTACCCGACGCGGGAGCTTGGATCGCCCCCGACGCGCCGGGGCTTCGACCGCCGACTGCGGGCAGCTCCGATTGCCCGACTGCAGGAGAAAAATGAGGGAAAAAGGTTTTAGACTTCATTGCCTTCCATCACAGTGAGGAATCCGCTGCGGTGGATGTTTATGTTAACTTTTATGTAGTTGTGTGTCTTGTTACTTTTTTTATAAGGCGGATTCGTAATTCGAATATCACTGTACCTTAGTTGGTACAGGTGACAATAAAAGACCTTCGAAACTTTGAAAACAAAGCTTTTCACTTTATCTCAGTAACACGTGACATTAATAAGCCTACACATAAAGTTCTCCTTCTCCAATATAGACTGGGCACAAACTAAACTCACCATCATAATGAGAAGAACTGATCCTCTAGATGGGAATTTGACATGCATCTTATTCTGGTCTCTCTACCAGGCCTATTTGCCCCCATCTTGTTCTACATTTAAGATAGTCGCAAAATGCTGGAGTAGGTGACGTTACGGGTCAAGCCCTCTTCAGACTGAGAGTCAGGGGTGAGGCAAACGAGAGATAGAGAGGGTGATATAAGAACTGCAGATGCTGGTTTACACTGAAGATAGGCCCGAAACGTACACCCATTCCTCCTATTCAGAGATGCCGCCTGTCCCGCGAAGTTACTCCAGCATTTTGAGTCTATCATTGGTGTAAATCAGCATCTGCAGTTTCATTTCCTATACATTTTGTCTGCTCTACATTTAGATGCAGATCCTCCCCACTGCACGGCCACCCTCTTTATGTATGGCCCAATCCATCCAATAGAGAGTTTGGGAGTCCAGCTGATGGATTTTGGCCGTTGCTATGGGACTGGAGGCATCTTCTACCAAGTGGGAAATCGGTCCTTACTCGGTATTTCCCATTTGCAAAACTGTTCTGGTTACAAAGAGCTCCTGGGATGAGAACCCAGTCGCAATCACGGGGATGAGCCAATTGACAATAGACAATAGGTGCAGGAGAAGGCCATTTGGCCCTTTGAACCAGCACCACCATTCAATGTGATCATGGGCTGATCATCCTCAATCAGTACCCCGTTCCTGTCTTCTCCCCATATCCCCTGGCTCCGCTATCTTTAAGAGCCCTATCTAGCTCTCTCTTGAAAGTATCCAGAGCACCGGGCATCCACAGCGCTCTGAGGCAGAGAATTCCACAGAATTCATAACTCTCTGCGTGAAGAAGTGATTCCTCATCTCGTTCTAGAATGGCTTACTCCTTATTCTCAAACTGTAGCCCTTGGTTCTGGACTTCCCCAACATTGGAAACATGTTTCCTGCCTCTAGCGTGTCCGAACCCTATATAATCTTATATGTTTCGATAAGATCCCCCTTCCTTCAATAAGATCCTTCTAAACTCCAGAGTATACAAGCCCAGCCACTCCATTTCTCTCAGCATATGACAGTCCCGCCATCCTGGAAATTAACCTTGTAAACCTACGCTGTACTCCCTCAATAGCAAGAATGTCCTTCCTCAAATTAGGGGACCCAAAACTGTACACAATACTCCAGATGTGGTCTGACTAGGGCCCTGTACAAATGCAGAAGGACCTCTTTGCTCCTATACTCAACTCCTCTTGTTATGAAGGCCAACATGCCATTCACTTTCTTCACTGCCTGCTGTACCTGCATTCTTATTTTCATTGACTGATGAGCAAGGAACCCGATCCCGTTGCACTTCCCATTTTCCCAAATTGACACCATTTAGATAATAATCAGCCTTCCTGTTTTTGCTACCAAAGTGGAAACCTCACATTTATCCACATTAAACTCCATCTGCCATGCATCTGCCCACTCACCCAACCTGTCGAAATCACCCTGCATTCTCATAGCATCCTCCTCACAGTTCACACTGCCACCCAGCTTTGTGTCATCTGCAAATTTGCTAATGTTACTTTGAATCCCTTCATCCAAATCATTGACGTATATTGTAAATAGCTGCAGGTCCCAGCACCGAGACTTGCGGTATCCCACTAGTGACTACCCGCCATTCTGAAAGGGACCCGTTAATCCCTACTCTTTTGTTTCCTGTCTGCCAACCACTTCTCTATCCATGTCAGCAGTCTACCCCTAATACCATGTGCCCTATTTTTGCCCACTAATCTAGGATGTGGGACCTTATCAAATGTTTTCTGAAAGTCCAGGTACACTGCATCCACTAAATCTCCCTTGTCCATTTTCCTCGTTAGATCCTCAAAAAAAAAATTCCAGAAGATTAGTCAAGCATGATTTCCCCTTCGTAAATCTATGCTAACTCGGACCGATCCTGTTACTGCTATCCAAATGTGCGGCAATTTCATCTTTCATAATTGACTCCAGCATCTTCCCCACCATCAATGTCAGGCTAATTGGTCTATAATTCTCTTTTCTCTCTTCCCACCTTTCTTAAAAAAGTGGATAACATTAGCTATCCTCCAATCCACAGGAAACTGATCCCTGAATCTATAGAACATTGGAAAATGATCACCAATGCGTCATGATTTCTAGAGCCACTTCCTTAGTACCCTGGGATGCAGACCATCAGGCCCTGGGATTTTATTAGCCTTCAGTCCCATCAGTCTGCCCAACACCATTTCCTGTCTCATGTGGATTTCCTTCAGTTCCTCCGTCACTGTAGATCATCTGGCAACTAGTACATCAGGAACATTGTTAATGTCCTCCTTAGTGAAGATGGATCCAAAGTACCTGTTCAACTGATCTGCCATTTCCTTGTTCCCCGTAATAAATTCATCTTTTTTCAGTCTTCAAGGGTCCAACTTTGGTCTTAACTAACTTTTTCCTCTTCACATACCTAAAGAAGATTTTACTATCCTACTTTATATTCTTGGCTGGCTTACTTTCGTACCTCATCTTTTTTCCCTGTATTGCCTTTTTTAGTTATCTTCTGTTGCTCCTTAAACATTACCCAATCTTCTTGCTTCCCGCTCATCTTTGTTATGTTGTACTTCTCTTTTACATTTAAATTGTCCCTGACATCCCTTGTCAGCCAATTCGCCCCTTACTCCCTTCGGATCTTTCTTCGTATTTGGAATGAACTGATCCTGCATCTTCTGTATTATTCCCAGAAATACCTACCATTATTGTTCCACTGTCATGCCTGCCAGGGGATCTTTCCAGTCAACTTTTGCCAGCTCCTCCCTCATAGCTCCATAGTCCCCTTTATTCAACTGTAACACTGACACCTCTGATCCACCCTTCTCCCTCTCCAATTGTAGATTATACTTGACCACTATCTCCTAATGGCTCCTTAACCTCAAGTTCCTTTATCAAATCCAGTTGATTACATAACACTAAATCCAGAATTGCCTTCTCCCTGGTAGGCTCCAATACAAGCTGCTCTAAGAATCCATCACGGAGGCACTCCACAAACTCCCTTTATTGGGCTCCAGTACCAACCTGATTTTCCCAGTCTACCTGCATGTTGAAATCTCCCATAACAACTGTAGCATTACCTATACTGCATGCCAATTTTAATTCCTGAATCAACTTGCACCCAATATTCACTCTACTGTTTGGGGGCCTTTAGATAAGTCCCATTAGGGTATTTTTTACCCTTACAATTCCTTAGTTCTATCCATACCGACTCCACATCTCCTGTTTCAATGTCACCCCTTGCAAGGGACTGAATTTCATTCCTCACCAACAGAGCTACCGCACACCCTCTGCCCACCTGTCTGTCTATTCAATAGGAGGTATGCCTTGAATATTCAGTTCCCATCCCTGGCCCTCTTGCAGCAATGTCTCTGTAATTCCCACAACAAGCCATGCGCGTGAGTTTAGTTTTAGTTTTAGAGATGCAGAGTAGAAACAGGCCCTTCAGCACACGAATCTGCGAAAGGATATTTAAAATAAAAGGGCCGTTTAAAGTTCATAAGCTGAACCTTTTTTTAAAAAAATCGAATTTGAAGGAAAAGTGAAAGAATTATAATGAAAATGTTCCCAAGAGCTGGCATCATTCCAGGGAGCACATGGTAATTTTGATAACCAATTCAACAGAGATTTTTGGGTCTCCAATTCATGGTTCAAAGATGCAAAAAGTTGGGTTTACAAGTGAAGCTTTGAGTAAGTCGAACCCTATTTTAAAATACTTTTAAATTAAAAGGAGTCTACAGATGCTGTAAATGAGTTCATGTGGAAGAATAAGCAACGGTTAAACAAGCCAATTTATTTCATTTGAAGTGAAAATGCACTTTGTCCAATTTAAACTAGTTTGCCTGACCCATAGTTATTTGCCCAGCCTCAAAGATTCACGTTTTCTCACCCCATCAGCAAAAAAGGCATGATTAGCCCGAAAATGAATAGATTATTCTACAGCCATCGTTTAAGACTCGGCTGAATCCAACATTCCTAAAGCACTACCATAATTAACTTGTTTAAGAAAGAAATGCAGATGCTGGTAAAATCGAAGGTTGACAAAAATGTTGGAGAAACTCAGGGGATGAGGCATCATGCACCTCTGAGTTTCTCCAGCATTTTTGTCTACCATAATTAATTCACTCCCTTCACCCAGGAGGTGGGTATGTGGAACAAGTTGCCAGAGGAGGTAGTGAAGACTGGTACAATGGCATTTAGAAGATATTTGGACAGGACTATTTGGACTAATTGACTGTTTCTCTAATATACACTGAACTTTTTTTTTGCTGTTTAGTATGGGTTTTACAGTGCAATATGTTTACACTACTGCTGTGCTGCTACGTAACCCGCTCCATGACACAGAGGAGCATCTTTAGCAACAGACTAGTTCCACCAAGATGCAGCACAGAACGCCACAGGAGATCCTGTTTCCCGTGGCTATCGAACTGTACAACCCCTTCTGTCGTGGGGAAGACTGACCATCCCCCTCCCCCTCCCCAATCTTTGCACATCCCAATCCTTTCCACTCATCACTTTAATTTCATGTTTCATGTTTAGTTTAGTTTAGTTTAGAGATACAGCGCAGAAGTAGGCCCTTCGGCCCACCGGGTCCACGCCGACCAGCGATCCCCGCACGTTAACACTAACCAGCGATCATCCCGTACACTAGCACTACTCCACACACTAGGGACAATTCAATGTTACCGAAGCCAATTAACCTACAATCCTGTACGTCTTTGGAGTGTGGGAGAAAACCGAAGATCTCAGAGAAAACCCACACGGGTCACGGGGAGCACGTACAAACTCCGTATAGACAACACCCGTAATTGGGATCGAACCTGGGTCTCCGGCGTGGCATTTGCTGTAAGGCAGCAACACTACCGCTGCGCCACCATGACCGCCTTTATCTTGTGTTTTATAAACTGTTGGCAGATCAATTTCCCTCCTTGGATAGATAAAGTTCTATCGTATCGTAAGTCAGTATATAATTGTTCATTTTGTGACAAATGACAATAAAACACTCTTGACAGGTACATGGATAGGATAGGTATGGAGAGATATGAGCAAATGCAGGCAGGTGGGACTAGTGCAGGTGGAGCACCTTGGACAATGTGGGCAAGACAAAATGTGCAGGAACGGCAGATGCTGGTTTACACTGAAGATAGGCACAAAATGCTGGAGAAAATCAGCGGGACAGGCAGATTACAACTCAGCGATATGAATATTGATTTCCCCAACTTCAAGTAACCCTTGCGTTCCCTCTCTCTCCATCCCTCCCCCACCTTAGTTCTCCAACTAGCTTCATTGTCCTGTGAAACGTCATCTATCCATGTTCTCCAGAGATTGCTGTCTGACCCCGCTGAGTTACTCCAGCACTCTGTGAAAACGTCACCTATCCATGTTCTCCAGAGATGCTGCCTGACCCACTGAGTTACTCCAGCACTCTGTGAAATGTCATCTATCCATGTTCTCCAGAGATGCTCCCTAACATTCGTCGTTTCAGGTCGGGACCCTTCCGGTTTGAGTGGGCCAGTGGAGTAGAGAAGCCAAGACAGTTGTTGCACCAACAGTGAATATGAAAAGGTCCAGAGAGGGTAGAAGGCTGGGTAGGGGAGGGGGAAGAGGAGAGGTGGGGGAATGTTGGAGACTGGAGACAGGATTGTCACTGGATGGATAGGATTCTCTCGCATAAAGAAAAGCTCAGAGGTGGCAGAAGAGCCTTACGTCCCTATGTTCCCGATGTAGGGGGAATCCAGAAACCAAGGGTCACAGTTTAAGAATAAAGCCCGCTGAGTCACTCCACCTTTTATCTTGGTCTATTAACAGATTCAAATCTACCTTAGTAAGTCTGCTTGGCACTTTCCTTTTTCACCGGCATTCTCGAAAACTCCTTGCTTGGCTTATCGATCCACACCGTGAAGGTTAGAGTTTCGGCCTCTAGCTGTTTCAATGCCAGGCAATGGGGGTATTGCGTACCCACTTCAAGTTGACAGATGAAATGGAGCCAGTTTGCCAAGTTGACAGATTGAATGGAGCCAGTCTCTCATGGTTACGGATGCAGTTCACTGTGAGGTCGCCAGCCAGGCACATTATGAGGTTATCTCTGATTATGATGGTTTACAAACTTGCGATCTTAAGAATGGAAGGCAGAGAGCAAGAGTGACTAAAAGGATAAAGAGGATTAATACTTAACACTAAATATACACCTGATGAGATTGGATTTGGTACTTTACTGTGAAGAAATTGAACTTTAAATTACTATACTCAAGGACTGTCTTGAATTTAGAATGAAATTGATTCGTTATCTTGTTATTATTATATAATATTTTATATTATAGCACTAATTATTACTAATCACTACTAATCATAATTACTAATTATCATTAATTATAGTTAACTGGATCAACTCAGAATTAGCTAAAAGAATGAATCATGTTGATTAAAATAGAAAACAAAGGTTTAATCCTTGATATGTGATACTATTTAGACTAATCATGGACTAATACTTTTGTTATATGAGATTAATATTTTACTTACTTTGAGATTATCAATTATTCCACTATCACTAACTGCACTAATTGTAGATGCAATTTTTTTCTTTCTTTTACACTTTACTAATATAACAATCTCTTATCTTTCCTATTTTATATTATATTATAATTATTATAATCATAATACTATCAATATCTTTATTCAACTAAAGTGACAGAACAATCAACAGGAATGGTAGCATTTTTACAGAAATGTAACCTTAAAGGTTTAGATTTGCAAGAGCAAGAACTATTAGGTGCTGAAATAACGATAAAAGATATCGAAGAGTCAATTAGATCTTTAAAAAATGGAAAGGCCGCAGGCCCTGATGGCCTAAGCGCCGAATTTTATAAAAAATGTTATGATCTGATTTCTCCACGTTTCCAAACACTGTATAAACATGTTTATATTCAACAGAAACTCCCGGAAACTTTAAATGAATCTACAATAATACTTATACCTAAAACTGATAAGGATCTGGAAGACCCGGCCTCATATAGAGCAATAGCTCTATTAAATACTGATCAGAAAATATTAACTAAAATCCTATCTCATAGATTGAGCTTAGTGATTAACAAATTAATACACCCCGACCAAACAGGTTTTATCCCAAAACGTCACTCATTTTACAATCTGAGACGATTATTTAATATTATATACTCAAATAGAATTGCTAATGCAGATCTAGCAATTATTTCGCTAGATGCTGAAAAAGCCTTTGATCAGGTAGAATGGTCATATTTATTTTCGGTGATGGAAAAATTTCAATTGGGAGAGAAGTACTATACATGGGTTAAACTTTTATACTCTAACCCAACAGCTAGAATACTAACAAACCAAATGTTATCAACTAAATTTAATCTTTCTAGAGGTTGTAGACAAGGATGCCCGCTATCTCCATTATTATTCGCTTTAGCAATAGAACCACTCGCAGAAAGTGTCAGATCTAATCCAGAAATACATGGGTATAATACTAAAGACACAATGAATAAAATCTCTCTATATGCAGATGATGTATTAACATATATTACAAAGCCAGAAATTAGTATTCCAAATTTATTAAATCTAATAACTCAATTTGATCTGTTTTCAGGATATAGAATTAATTGGAATAAAAGCGAAATCATGCCAATAACGGAACTCAATTTACATACACTACAACAATCACCTTTTAAAATAGTTGAGGAAAATTTTAAATATTTAGGTATTTATGTAACTAAGACGTATACTTCTTTATTTAAATCAAATTTCCCACCTTTACTGAATAAACTAAACAAGAATATTCAATATTGGAAAACACTTCCCATTTCAATGTTCGGTAGAATTAATGCTATAAAAATGATCTTTTTGCTGCAATTATTGTACTTATTCCAATCAATCCCGATATATATTCCAAAATCTTTTTTTTTTTAAAGTAGACTCTACTATTACAAGTTTCATCTGGGATTATAAGAATAATAGAATAAATAAAAAGCATTTATGTAAATCAAAGATTAATGGAGATCTAGCTCTACCAAATTTTCTGTTTTATTTTTGGGCAGTCCATATTAAAAACATGAATGTTTGGCTGGAAAAAATGGATCAACAACCAGACTGATTAAGGATGGAAAAGGACTGTTTACCTTTTGAAATCAGTTCGATTATATTTGCACCGACAAAATTGCACAAAAAAATCTATAGGAAAAACCCTATAATATATATTGGTACACGAATCTGGAAACGATTAAAAAAGGCTTTAAAATTGGATAAGAAACCATTCTACAATGTCTCCCTATTGTAAACAATCCCTTATTCAAACCTTCCATGCTGGATAAAGGTTTCACACAATGGAAAAATTATGGAATCAAAAAGATGGAACATCTTTATAAGAAAGGCACATTTCTTTTATTTCAGGAATTACAACAGATTTATGGATTACACTCAAATAATGTTTTTCGATATCTACAACTCAGAGATTATGTTAAATCAAACACACAAGATTATAGGAATAGGGAACCAGAAATCCTTGATGAATGTTTGAATAAGCATCCTAATACAGAAAAACTAACAACTTATATTTATAATATCCTTTTAGATAGCGAGGTACCATCGACGGAATCACATAGACATAATTGGGAAAATGAATTAAACCAACCGATAACGAAAGATATTTGGGACAAAAGTTTACTATATATACATCAATGCTCGTTAAATGGCAGACATGCTTTAATACAATTTAAACTATTACATAGATTACATTACTCAAAAGTTAAACTGAATAGAATCTTTCCACATGTCTCTCCTATCTGCGATAAATGTCAGCATCTAGAGGCTAATTTAACACTTACTTTTGCAAATTGTATAAAAATTAAACATTTCTGGATTGAGATTTTTAGAATAACTTCTGAACTTATTAATACTAAACTGGATCCGGACTCAAAACTAATAATACTTGGAATATCAGAACAAAGTTTAACACTTACAACAAGCCAAAGAAATTTCCTAGATTACAGTATAACAATCGAGAAGAAATTAGTATTGAAATTTTGGAAAGGCCCTATAACCCCCACAATGAAAATGTGGATTATGGAAATGACGGAGACCCTACACCTGGAAAGAATCAGATTTCCTCTAATGGACAAACAAGAACTCTTTGTTAGAATATGGTGTTCTTTCATCGATTACTTAAAAGAGTAGATTGGCTCGGCAGGGAAACCCAACTGAAACTTGAACTCAGGATCAGATGAAAAGTTATACTCTATATTCCTTGATCTTATCTCCAACGATGTATTAATGGTAAATTATTCCATTCCTTATGATTTCTTTTTGATTTTTTTTTGCTCTTTTTTTTCTTCTCTTTCTCTTTTTCTTTTTTTATTACTCTTAATCTATAAAAAAAACTATTAGAGGCAGAATGATTCAATTGATAATATTAATAATGTATGACTACTGTACACAAAATATTTCTACCATAATATGTGTTTGCCAATTTATTGCTTACCTCTAATAAAAATATATATTAAAAAAACTGGAAGGCAGGCCCAGAAGGGAATAAACCAGTTCACCATATGACCATCACAATGGTTATAACCAACTGGACTCAAGTGTTAAATACAAGGAACTCAGTTCAGTTGAGTTTATTGGCATGTGTACAGAGAAAAGTTTTTTGTCATGTGTTAAAAACAGTCAGCTGAAAGACAAAACATGATTACAATTTAGCTATTTGCAATGTATAGATACATGGTAAGGGAATAACGTTTAGTGCAAGATAAAGCCAGCAAGGATAGTCCGAGGGTCACCAATGAGGTAGATAGTAGTTCCACACTGCTATCTGGTTGTGGTAGGATGATTCAGTTGCCTGAGGAAGGACATTCTTGCTATTGAGCGAGTGCAGCGTAAATTCACCAGGTTAATACCAGGGATGGCGGGACTGACATATCATGAAAGAATGGGCTTGTATTTGCTGGAATTGAGAAGGATAAGAATGGATCTTATAGAAACATATAAAATTCTTAAAGGAGTGAAGGTTAGATGTTGGGGGAGTCCAGAACCAGGGGTCACAGTTTAAGAATAAGGGTTAGGCCATTTAGGGACTCAGAAGAGGGAAAATATTTTCACGCAGAAAATCTGTGGAATTCTCTGCCACAGAAGGGAGTGGAGGCCAATTCACTGGATGTTTTCAAGAGAGAGTTGGATGTGGCTCTTAGGGCTAACAGAATCAAGGGATATGGGGAGATAGCAGGAATGGGGTATTGATTTTGGATGATCAGCCAAGATCATATTGAAAGGCGGTGCTGGCTCAAACGGCCGAATGGCCAGCACCTACCTATTTTCTATGTTTCTACGTCATGGTGAGTCCAGCACTCGTTGATGTCTGGTCCTGAAGAAGGGTCCTGAACCAAAACGTCACCCACCCATGTTCTCCATAGATGCTGCTCGACCCACTGACTTACTCCAGCACTCTATTCCTTCATGGTCTGGCTGGTGTCTTGCTTATATGAAAGAGCTACATTGCCAATGCACACAAGCTCCAACTTTGCTGTCAACATGAAATTGTTGAAAGTGCAAGAAATGAAATATGTTGATGAAACCTGAGTGATGGACAAGATAATGCTTCACAGGAGAAAGTTAAATCTGCCTTGAATTAAACCCGACTTGTAGAAACTAAACTAAAGGAAGATGTTTACAAAAGTTATGAGGTTGATTCTATACTCCAGAAGTGAAGGGCAGATGGGGGAAGAGTCTAATGCAATTACACCCCTTCATTTGATCAACACAGGGGACAAGGGGTTGTCTTAATCATACTTAGATCTGTCAAGAAAAGGCAAACAATATTAAATCTCAAGTGTTAAAGAAGGAACTGCAGATGCTGGAGAATCGAGGGTACACAAAAGGCTGGAGAAACTCAGCGGGTGCAGCAGCATCTAAGGAGCGAAGGAGATAGGCGACGTTTTGGGTCGAGACCCTTCTTCAGACTGGTCAGGGATCAGGAAACGAGAGATATAGACGGTGATGTGGAGAGATAAAGAACAATGAATGAAAGATATGCAAAAAAGTATCGAAGATAAAGGGAACAAGCCATTGTAAGCTGCTTGTAGTGTGAAAATGAGAAGCTAGTGCAACTAGGGTGGAGGAGAGAGATAGAGAGAGAGGGAATGCCAGGGCCCGAGGGCTGAGGGAGAGGTGGGAAGGGGAGGAGACAGCAAGGGTTAACTGAATTGAGAAAATTTAATGTTTCAAGCCCAGAGGATGCAGACTCCCCAAGCGGAATATGAGGTGCTGTTCCTCCAACTTGCGGTGTTGCTCACTCTGGCTGTGGAGGAGGCCCAGGACCGAGAGGTCGGATACGGAATGGGAGGGGGAGTTGAAGTGCTGAGCCACTGGGAGGTCGGGTTGGTTATTGCGGACCGAGCGGAGGTGTTCAGCGAAATGATCGCCAAGCCTCCACTTGGTCTCACCAATATAGATCATCTGGCATCTGGAGCAGCGGATGCAGTAGATGAGGTTGGAGGAGGTGCAGGTGAACCTCTGTCGGACCTGGAAGGACTGCTTGGGTAACTGAAAGGAGTGGAGGGGGGAGGTGAAGGGACAAGTGTAGCATTTCTTGCGGTTGCAAGGGAAAGTGCCCGGGGAAGGGGTAGAGCGGGAGGGAAGGGAAGAATTGACAAGGGAGTTGCGGAGGGAGCGGTCTTTGCGGAAGGCAGACAGGGGGGGAGATGGGAAGATGTGGCGGGTGGAGGGGTCACGTTGGAGGTGGCGAAACTGGCGGAGGACTATGTGTTGTATTTGCCGGCTGGTGGGGTGAAAGGTGAAGAGCAGGGGGACTCTGCCCTTGTTGCAAGTGGGGGGAATGGGGAGAGAGGGCAGTGTTGTGGGGTATGGAGGAGACCCTGGTGTGAGCCTCATCTATAGTAGGGGAGGGGAATCCCTGTTCTCTGAAGAATGAGGCCATTTGTGATGACCTGGTGTGGGACACCTCATCCTGGGAGCAGATGCGGCGTAGACGGAGGAATTGGGAATAGGGGATGGAGTCCTTACAGAAAGCAGGGTGGGAGGAAGAGTAGTCCAGGTAGCTGTGGGAGTCAGAGGAGTCAAAAGAGAAGTTATTGAGGGTAAGGACCAACTCCGCTAGGCGGAGAAGGGTGTCAGTTGCTCCTCTGGTCGAGGAAGAAAACCGGAGGGCTTTGAGACCGTCCTGGTGGGGGATGGAGGTGTAGAGTGACTGGACATCCATGGTAATGATGAGAGGATGGGGGCCTGGAGAATGGAATACGCGGAGCCGACAGAGAGTGTCTGAGGTGTCTTGAACATAGGTGGGGAGGGATTTAACAAAGGGGGATAGGTTGGCGTCAAGGTATGTGGAAATGTGTTCGGTGAGGCATGAACAGGCAGAGACAATGGGTCTGCCAGGGCAGTCGGGTTTATGGATTTTGGGGAGAAGGTAAAATCGGGCCGTGCGGGGCTGGGAAACGATGAGGTTGGAGGCCTGGCGGGGTAGGGAGCCGGAGCTGATGAAGTCGGTTATGGTGCTCGAGATGGTGGCCTGGTGTTCGTCAGTGGGTCCACTCCTGACCGACATCCACTGCAAACCAACTGACTCCCACAGCTCCGTTCTAAATGGCTTACCACTTATTCTTAAACTGTGGTTCCTGGTTCTGGACACCCACAACATCGGGAACATTTTTCCTGCCTCTAGCGTATCCAAACCCTTAACAATCGTATATGTTTCATTCTTCTAATTCTCTCATTCTTCTAAACTCCAGAGTGTACGAGCCCAGCCGCTCCATTCTCTCAGCATATGACAGTCCTGCCATCCCAGGAATTAACCTTGTAAACCTACGCTGCACTCCCTCAATAGCAAGAATGTCCTTCCTCAAATTGGGGGACCAGAACTGCACACAATACTCCAGATGTGGTCTCACTAAGGCCCTGTACAAACTGCAGAAGGGCCTCTTTGCTCCTATACTCGACTCCTCTTGTTATAAAGGCCAACATGCCATTCGCTTTCTTCACTGCCTGCTGTACCTGCATGCTTACTTTCATGGACTGATGAACAAGGACCCCCCAGATCCTGTTGTAGCTCCCCTTTTCCCAACTTGATGACATTTAGATAGTAATCTGCCTTCTTGTTTTTGATACCAAAGTCGATAACCTCACATTTATCCCCATTAAACTTCATCTGCCATGCATCTGCCCACTCCCCTAACCTGTCCAAGTCACCCTGCATTCTCATAGCATCCTCCTCACAGTTCACACTGCCATCCAGCTTTGTGTCATCTGCAAATTTGCTAATGTTACTTTGAAGCCTTTCATCCAAATCATTGAAGTATATTGTAAATAGCTGTGGTTCCAGCACCGAGCCTTGCGGTACCCCACTAGTCACTGCCTGCCATTCTGAAAGGAACCCGTTAATCCCTACACTTTGTTTCCTGTCTGCCAACCAATTTTCTATCCATGTCAGCACTCTACCCCCAATACCATGTGCCCTAATTTTGTGCACTAATCTCCTATGTGGGATCCTGTTACTGCTATCCAAAATGTGCCGCAATTTCATCTTTTATAATTGACTCCAGCATCTTCCCCACCATCGATTGTCCCCGCCAACCAGTATTCACCTGTACACCCGCACTATCCTGCACACTGGTGACTTTTTACCAAAGCCAATTAACCTACAAACCTGTATGTCTTTGGAGTGTGGGAGGAAACAAGAGTACCCGGAGAAAACCCACGCAGGTCATGGGGAGAACATACAAACTCGGTACAGACAGCACCCGGGTCTCTGGCGCTGTGAGGCAGCAACTCTACTGCTGAGCCACACTACCTTGTTGGGGAAAAAATACGTAAAAAGCAGAATATATTTTACATTTACCAAATGAGAGTTGTCTATAGTCAAAACGTGTGTAGTTCCTGGCACAAAACGTGTTCCTGGTACAAAAATACTTCTGCTTTATCAGTTTCACACTTAACTCTATAAACCTAAAGACTCCACTGTTGGGATGCAATTCAATAATTGACAAATCTGAAAATCTTAAGACAGATATAAAGCACACAGGGGGATAACTGGATTGCATTTTCTCTTTGTAATCCCGGAGAAATCAGTGGCAACGCAAAGGTTGTTCTGATGTTCTAAGCCATGCCAATCCAGACATGATTGAATGACGGTGAGGACTTGATGAGCCAAATGGAGAAAGAACAACTCATTGGCCACTAGGGGCGCCACATGACGACAGCATCGGACAAAAGTCTGTCTGTTTTTCCATTTATAAACATTTTTTAGTCTGTTTAAAAAAGTATGTGTTGGAGTTTCATAGTATTTTTATGTGGGGGGAGGTGGGTAGAGGTGGGGAGCTGTTTCCCAGTCACTTCGTGGCGAGTATGTGACTATTCTCCGAGTCGCATCTTTGCCCCCCCCCCCCCCCCCAACCCCTTGGGGCCTATCAACTGGATTGGTGCGGCCTTTCCTGCTGGAGACCGGACCAGAGCTTCAGCAGCGGCACAGCGCTGGATACACTGTGGAGCGGGTGATGCCTTACCAAGATCGTTATTTGAAGCTCCGGGGTGTTGGGCCTGCTACTTCAACATCATGGAGCTGTGGTTTGTAGAGCTTCCAGCCGCAGGCGGCACTGACTTCAACATCATGGAGTCCTGGGATCCCTTTGCAGAGGGCAGCCAGTGTGAATCTCTGCCCAGCTCGGCCTGTGGACTTCGGGAGCTGCGGTCTCCGATTCGGAAGTCCAAGCCGCTGAGCATGTTCTTCCGTTCCGACGTCTGTTCCATCATCCCGGCGAGAGGGCCTGAACATCGGGACGTCATTGCGGGGAGCTCGTGAGGCCCCGACCACGGGTGAACATCAAAGAAGAGGATGACTGAACTCTGGTGCCTTCCCTCACAGTAAGAAACTTTGAATCCGCTGTGTGGGGATGTTTATGTTAAAGACTATCATCTTCTGTGTTCTTTTTTTATTTGTATGGCTGTATGGTGACCACAAATTTCACTGTACCAATTGGTGCATGTGACAATAAATATCTCTAGAATCTTGAATCATTGGGTTTGAAAGTTTGCAGAGGGATAACATACAACTCCCTTAGCATCAAGTAAATTGGTCGGCACGGTGGCGCAGTGGTAGAGTTGCTGCATTACAGCGCCAGAGACCCGGGTTCGATCCTGACTATGCGTGCTGTTTGGACGGAGTTTGTACGTTCTCCCTGTGACCCACGTGGGTTTCCTTCGGGTGCTCTGGTTTCATCACACATTCCAGAGATGTGCTGGTTTGTAGGTTAATTGACTTCTGTTATTTGGCCTAGTGTGAGGAATATAGGACTAGTGTACGGGTGATCGTTGGTTGGTGTGGACTCGGTGGGCGGAAGGGACTGTTTTCACGCCATCTCTCTAAAACAAACTATTGCCGTTACCTCATTGGTCTCAGTTTAACATTGCTTGTGAAAGTCAGCAAAGTGCAAGATTTTTTCTGTGGCCCTCAGACCAGTGAGCCCAAGTGCTCAAACAACAATCCGGGTAAGGCATCTCCCGCTCCACCATGTATCCAGTGCTGTGCCACTGCTGAAGCTCAGGAAGGGCCGTGCAAATCCAGTTGATAGGCCTTGGGGGGGGGGGGGGGGCGGAGAGGCGACTCAGAGAAAGGTCACACCTTCTGTCTGGGAAACAGTTTTCCCCTTACTCTACCCACCTCCCGCCACATAAAACCAGACATTCAGAACCTTTTTTAGTTTAGTTTACAGATACAGCACAGAATCAGGCCCTTCAGCCCACGTCAACCAGCGATCCCCGTGCTTTAAACTACCCTACAAACTAGGGACAATTTACATTTACACCAAGCCAATTTACCTACAAACCTGCACGTCTTTGGACTGTGGGAGGAAACTGAGATCTCAGAAAAAAAACCCACACGGGTCACAGTGAAAACGTACACACTCTGTACTGACAGTACTTGTAGTCAGGATCGAACCCAGGTCTCTGGCACTGCAAGTGGTGTATCTACTGCTGTGCCACGGTGCCACCCCGTTTTCCCAGGACAGAGATGGAATACGAGAGGGCACAGCTTTAACGAGAGAGGGGCAAAGTTTATAGATGTGTGGAGCAAGTTATTAAAGGTTGGAGTGCACCTTGAGTGTGTTGCTAGGGGTGGTGGAAGCAGATACAACAGTGGCATTTAACAGGTTACAAGATACATTTATTTGTCACATGTACCAGTTGGTACAGTGAAATGTGTGGTCACCATACAGCCATACAATAAAATAAAGAACACAACACACGATAGAGTCCAACATAAAACATCCCCACACAGCAGAATCAAACGTTTCCCACTGTGAGGGAAGGCACCAAAGTCAGGCATCTTCCTCCGATGTTTCTGATGTTCACCCGTGGTCAGGGCCTCCGGAGCCCTCCGTAGTCGCCACTACGGGTGGCCCGCCGCTCAGGCCCGCTTGCCGGGATGTTGGAACTCCGACATCGGAACAGGAGGACAAGCTCAGCGGCTTGGACCACCAAATTGGCCGCCTCCCACCGGAGTCAGCGTCTCCTGAAGTCCTTAGGCCGTGCTGGGCGGAGATTCACGTTGGCGGCCCTCGGCAAAGGGCCCCAGGGACTCCGTGATGTTGAAGTCAGCGTCGCCCGTGCTGGGAGCTCCGCGAACCAGAGCTCCGTGATGTCAGCGCTGCAGGCCCAACACTCCGGAGCGATCCAGGTAGACATCTGAAACAGCGATCCAGGTAGACATCGCCCACTCCGGGGTGAATCCACCACCGCGCCGCCGCTGCTGAAGCACTGGTCTGGTCCCCGGTCTCCGGTAGGAAAGGCTGCTCCGATCCAGTTGGTAGGCCGCGAAGAGTGGGGCGAGGACACGACTCGGAGAAATAGTCGCCTCTTCGCCAGGACGCAACATGGAAACGGTTCCCCCCTTACCCTATTCCCCTCCCCTACATAGAAAAACTAAAGAATCCCCAAAACAAATGTTTAGACAAACTAAAATGAAAAAAAGATAGAAAAAAACGAACAGACTGTAGGCAGAGGCTGCCTTCAATGCGGTGCCCCTAATGGCTAGTTTTTGGATAGGCAGAGAATGGAAGGATAATGATTATGTGCAGGCAGATAAGAGTTGACAGTGGTGTCACAGACATGTTGGGCCAAAGGGCCTGTTTGGCAGACACGTTTGGCACAGACATTGTGGGTCGAAGGGCCTGTTCCAGTGTTGTACCGTTCTATATTCTATACCTCAGGTTATCAATCCTTAACTTTAACAAAGGTGGGGAAGGGAAGGAGATGACTTAAGCCAAGCTGATTTAGACTTTAGAGATATAGCACAGAAACAGGCCATTCGGCCCACTGAGACGAGTTTAATGTTGATAAGTGTGAGGTGCTACATCTTGGCAGGACAAATCAAAATTGGATGTACATAGTAAATGGTAGCGAATTGAGGAATGCAGTTGAACAGAGGGATCTAGGAATAACTGTGCATAGTTCCCTGCAGGTGGAATCTCATGTAGATAGTGTGGTAAAGAAAGCTTTTGGTGTGCTGGCCTGTATAAATCAGAGCATTGAGTATAGCAGTTGGGATGTAATGTTAAAATTGTAGAAGGCATTGGTGAGGCCAATTCTGGAGTATGGTGGACAATTTTGGTCGCCAAATTATAGGAAAGATGTCAACAAAATAGAGAGAGTACAGAGGTGATTTACTAGAATGTTGCTTGGGTTTCAGCAACTAAGTTACAGAGAAAGGTTGAACAAGTTAGATCTTTATTCTTTGGAGCGCTGAAGGTTAAGGGGGGACGATAGAAGTCTTTAAAATGATGAGAGGGATAGACAGAGTTGACATGGATAAGCTTTTTCCATTGAGAGCAGGGAAGATTCAAACAAGGGGACATGATTTGAGAATTAAGTATCAGAAGTTTAGGGGTAACTTGAGGGGGAACTTCTTTACTCAGAGAGACTGTGTGGAATGAGCTTCCAGTGGAAGTGGTGGAGGCAGGTTCGATTTTATCATTTAAAAATGAATTGGAAAGGTATATGGACGGGAAAGGAATGGAGGGTTATGGTCTGAGTGCAGGTAGATGGGACTAGGGGAGAATAAGTGTTCGGCACGGACAAAAGGGCCGAGATGGCCTGTTTCTGTGCTGTTATATGGTTATATGACAGCACCAACCAGTGATCACACCGTATGCTAGGACTACCCTACGCACTAGGGACAATTTACAAATTTTCTGAAGCCAATTAACCTGGAAAACCTGTAGGTCTGTGAAGTGTGGGAGGAAACTGGAGCACCTGGAGAAAACCCACACTGTCACAGGGAGAAGGTACAAACTCCGAACAGGCAGCACCTGTAGTCAGGATTGAACCCGGGTCTCTGGTGCTGTAAGGCAGCAACTCTACTGTTGCGCCACCGTGCTGCCCAAATAGTTGCACATCAGATTAGACAAGTTAGGAAGAAGAACATGTACAACATTGTAGATTCAATTGCGGAGTTTGATGACTTCAGGCAGCTGTTCTTGGAACAGATTGGTAAAAATAATTAATCATTTACTTCTCATGCCACCATTAACCTTGGCAAGGAGGATAGGAGGCACAGGTCAGTGGGGCCGAATGGTCCGATTTGCACAAACTAAATGGAGCAGTCTACTGGGATCACCAAGCCCAGTAGAAGTGTCTCGACCCGAAAACTCACCCATTCTTTCTCTGCAGAGATGCTGCCTGTCCCGTTGAGTTACTCCAGTACTTTGTGTCTATCTCTGGTGTAAACCAGCATCTGCAGTTCCTTCCAACACATTTTGAATGTGGTTTGAATGTTTACCTCACGCATTCCAAAAGGTTTGAGGCTGGGATTACTGCTTCATTTCGAGCAGAGAACCCAGTTTTTACTTGGCACCTGACCAAAACCCAATTACTTGTCTAAATGTCTCACCCAGCTAGCTTTCAAAATGAGCCTGCATTCTTCAACGTGGTTTAAGTGGAAAACGACAATTCTGAACTATGATTAATCCTGTATTATTCACTAATGGCTGCATGCTACACTTGGGAGTTTAGTCTTCTTAAAAACATCTGTCACTTACACAGAAACTTTGAGTGTAACTACTTGGGGATTTTCACTGAACCTTGGCTCACTGCACAAGACCCTTGTCTTGAGCATAACTCTTGGATCTAAGCAAGCACATCACACAATTTCCCCTGCAACCACAGGAGATGCAATACCTGTCCCTACACCTCCTCCCTCAACTGTGTCCAAGGACCCCGACAGCCCTTTCAGGTGAGGCAGAGGTTCACTTGCACCTCCTCCAACCTCATCTACTGTATCCGCTGTTCCAGGTCTGGACTCCTTTATATCGGCTAGTCAAGAGCAGGCTCGGCGATCGTTTCAATGAACACCACCGCTCAGTCTGCCAAAGCCTACACAATCTCCTGGTTGCTAAATGCTTTAACTACCCCTCCCATTCCCACACTGACCTTTCTGTCCTGGTCCTCCTCCACTGTCAGAGTGAGGCCCAGCGCAAATTGGAGGAACAGCATCTCATATTTTGCATGGGCAGCTTACACCCCAGCGGTATCATTATTGACTTCTCTAACTTCAAGTAACCCTTGCTTTCCCTCTCTCTCCGTCCCTCCCCAACCCTAGTTCTCTGACTCGTTTCACTGTTCTCCTGATTAAATATTACTGATTGTATGCCTCGTTGTCACCTTCCTCTCAGCTAACAATGAACCATTCTACATTTCTTTATCACGATCTGCTTTGATCTGTCCTTTTCACACCTTTCCCCTCCAATACCTCTACACCCCCTCCCAGTCAGAAGAAGGGTCTCAATCCAAAACATTACCCATTCCTTCTCGAGAGAGATGCTGCCTGCCCCACTGAGTTACTCTAGCATTTTGTGTCTTTCTTCGGTGTAAACAAGCATCTGCAGTGCCTTCCTGCACAACTGTCAATGTCTGTGGGTTACACAAAATGCTGGAGAAACTCAGCGGATGCAGCAGCATCTAAGGAGTGAAGGAGATAGGCGACGTTTCGGGTCGAGACCCTTCTTCAGACTGGTCAGGGATCAGGGAAACGAGAGATATAGACGGTGATGTGAGAGATAAAGAACAATGAATGAAAGATATGCAAAAAAGTATCGATGATAAAGGGAACAAGCCATTGTAAGCTGTTTTTGTGGTGTGAAAATGAGAAGCTGGTGCGACTAGGGTGGGGGAGGGAGATAGAGATAGAGGGAATGCCAGGGCCCGAGGGCTGAGGGAGAGGTGGGAGGGGGAGGAGACAGCAGGGGTTAACAGAATTGAGAAAATTCAATGTTCAAGCCCAAAGGATGCAAACTCCCCAAGCGGAATATGAGGTGCTGTTCCTCCAACTTGCGGTGTTGCTCACTCTGGCCATGGAGGAGGCCCAGGACCGAGAGGTCGGATACGGAATGGGAGGGGGAGTTGAAGTGCTGAGCGACCGGGAGGTCGGGTTGGTTATTGCGGACCGAGCGGAGGTGTTCGGCGAAACGATCGCCAAGCCTCCGCTTGGTCTCACCGATATAGATCATCTGGCATCTGGAGCAGCGGATGCAGTAGATGAGGTTGGAGGAGGTGCAGGTGAACCTCTGTCAGACCTGGAAGGACTGCTTGGGTCCCTGAAAGGAGTGGAGGGGGGAGGTGAAGGGACAAGTGTTGCATTTCTTGCGGTTGCAAGGGAAAGTGCCCGGGGAAGGAGTAGAGCGGGAGGGGAGGGAAGAATTGACAAGGGAGTCGCGGAGGGAGCGGTCTTTGCAGAAGGCAGACAGGGGGGGAGATGGGAAGATGTGGCGGGTGGAGGGGTCACGTTGGAGATGGCGAAACTGGCGGAGGACTATCTGTTGTATTTGCCGGCTGGTGGGGTGAAAGGTGAGGACCAGGGGGACTCTGCCCTGTTTGCGAGTGGGGGAATGGGGAGAGAGGGCAGTGTTGCGGGGTATGGAGGAGACCCTGGTGCGAGTCTCATCAATAGTGGGGGAGGGGAATCCCCGTTCTCTGAAGAATGAGGCCATTTGTGATGACCTGGCGTGAAACACCTCATCCTGGGAGCAGATGCGGCGTAGACGAAGGAATTGGGAATAGGGGATGGAGTCCTTACAGGAAGCAGGGTGGGAGGAAGAGTAGTCCAGGTAGCTGTGGGAGTCAGTGGGTTTGTAGTGGATGTCGGTCAGGAGTGTATCACCTGCAATAGAGATGGTGAGGTCAAGGAATGGTAGGGAAATGTCATTCATTGTTCTTTATCTCTCACATCACCGTCTATGTCTCTCGTTTCCCTGATCCCTGACCAGTCTGAAGAAGGGTCTCGACCCGAAACGTCGCCTATCTCCTTCACTCCTTAGATGCTGCTGCACCCGCTGAGTTTCTCCAGCATTTTGTGTAACCCTCGATTCTCCAGCATCTGCAGTTTCTTCGTTAACACTTTGTCAATGTCTGTGAACCACATTACCTCATGATATTAATAAGCACATACCATTTGCAGTGGCAGCTGACCATGATCAGTTTAAGACACCAGATGGGAAAATAGGACAGAGTGTCCCCTTTCTCCTACCCGTAAAGGACCTCAGCCAGTAAAGGACTTTGCTTACCTCGAGGAATGAGGGGGTATCATGTTAGAAACTTACCGAATAGTGAAAGGCCTGGATTGAGTGGATGTGGAGAGGATGTTTCCACTAGTGGGAGAGACTTGGACCAGAGCTCACTTTATTGCTCCTCGTTAGATCAGGAACTAAAATAAGAAACCCGCTGTACAGTGAACGACATCAGGTATCAAGAATGATTTTTGCCCTAAATTGCCCCACCTGCTCACTGGAACATTTCCATCCTCATCCCATCTCTGGTTTTAAGCCAAATATTTGTGCTATTTAGCTTGGGAGATACTCTAGTAATTCCACAGAACAGTGCAGCACAGGAATAGGCCCTTCGGCCCGCAATGTCTGTGCTGAACACGATACTAAAGTGCCTGTCCCACTTACGCAACTTTTTCGGCGACTGCCGGCACCCGTCATAGGTGGTCAAAAATTTTCAACATTCAGCGGCAACTGGAAAAACGTTACGACTCTTTGGGTGACTAGGAGACTACCCATGACTGTACAGGCGACACCCTGGTGACATGTCGAGGGGTGAAGCCTGTATGGTCCCGAGTAGTTGCCGAAAGAGTCGTACTTTGTTCTGGTCGCTGCTGGATTTTCAAAGTTGAAAATTTACGACGACCTGTAACGACCGGGCGCCGGCAGTCTCCGAAAAAGTCGCGTAAGTGGGACAGGCCCTTAAGGTAAACAAATCTGCTCTGGGTGCACATGATCCATATCCATGAGTCAATCCAAAAGCCTCTTAAACACTACTATTCACTGGAAGCATGAGAGGGGATCTTACAGAAACATATAACATTCTTAAGAGATGAGTAAAAACTTTTTTCACCCAGACAGTTGTGAATATGGAATTCTCTGCCACAGAAGGCACTGGAGGCCAATTCACTGGATGTTTTCAAGAGAGAGTTAGATTTATCTCTTAGGGCTAATGGAATCAAGGGATATGGGGGAAAAGCAGGAAGGGGGTACTGAATTTATATAATCAACCATGATCATATTAAATGGCGGTGCTGGCTCGAAGGGCCGAATGGCCTACACCTACAGCTATTTTCTATGTGTCTATCATATCCGCCTCTATCACCACCATCCCAGACACTGACCTATTAGTATGAAAATTTGCCCCGCACATCTCCTTTACACTTTGCCCCTCTCACTTTAAGCTCTGCCCTCTAGTCTTTGACACTTCCACACTGGGAGAAGGGTTCTGACTGTCTACCCTATCTATGCCTCTCAAATTTTACATTCATCTATCAGGTCTCCCCTCAGCCTTTGATGTTTCAGAGCGATGAGTAACAAGCAAACGCAGACTGGGTGATCGTTTCGCGGAACACCTCCGCTCAGCCAGCGTGAACCAACCTGATCTCCCGGTTGCTGGACCATATAACCACATAACAATTACAGCACAAAAACCTGCCATCTCGGCCCTTCTAGTCCGTGCCGAACACTTACTCTCACCTAGTCCCATCTACCTGCATTCAGACCATAACCCTCCATTCCGTTCCCGTCCATATACCTATCCAATTTATTTTTAAATGATAAAATCGAACCTGCCTCCACCACTTCCACTGGAAGTTCATTCCACACAGCTACCACTCTCTGAGTAAAAATGTTCCCCCTCATGTTACCCCTAAACCTCTGATACTTAATTCTCAAATCATGTCCCCTTGTTTGAATCTTCCCTACTCTCAATGGAAAAAGCTTATCCACGTCAACTCTGTCTATCCCTCTCATAATTTTAAAGACCTCTATCAAGTCCCCCCCTTAACCTTCAGCTCGCCAAAGAATAAAGAACTAGCTTGTTCAACCTTTCTTTGTAACTTAGGTGCTGAAACTCAGGCAACATTCGAGTAAATCTCCTCTGTACTCTCTCTATTTTGTTGACATATTTCCTATAATTTGGCAATCAAAATGTTCCCCCTTACTCCAGAATTGGCCTCACCAATGCCTTGTACAATTTTAACATTACATCCCAACTTCTATACTCAATGCCCTGATTTATAAAGGCCAGTACACCAAAAGCTTTCCTTTACCACCCTATCTACATGAGATTCCACCTTCAGGGAACTATGCAGTTATTCCTAGATCCCTTTGTTCAACTGCATTCCTCAATTCACTACCATTTATCATGTACGTCCTATTTTGATTTGTCCAGCCAAGATGTAGCACCTCACACTTATCAGCCATCTGCCATCTTTCAGCCCACTCGTCCAAATGGCCGAAATCTCTCTGTAGACTTTGAAAATCTACTTCATTATCCACAACACCACCTACCTTAGTATCATCTGCATAGTTACTAATCCAATTTACCACACCATCATCCAGATCATTGATGTATATGACAAACAACAGTGGACCCAACACAGATCCCTGAGGCACCCCACTAGTCACCAGCCTCCAACCTGACAAACAGTTATCCACCATTACTCTCTGGTATCTCCCATTCAGCCACTGTTGAATCCATCTTGCTACTCCACTATTTTACTTCAGAGTCACGTGAGTGACGTGAAGAAGGCCGTCCCCACGCATGCGCGTCATTACGTCTGACGCGTTGCGCACGGACTGACTGGTGGGCGCGCGGCTCCTGCCAGTGGTAAGTTTTTGAACCTAGAAGGTAAGTTTTAACTTATTTCTAGGGATGTGTATTGTTTCGCAGGATTGCCTGCTGAATTTGGGCGAAGTTGGACTGGCAGCAAGCCGGTCTTGCAACCCCAGCCATTCACTATGGGGTCTGTAGCTCCTACACCATTATGGTCCGCAGAAATAAGGGTTAGACTGGCAGCAAGCCAGAATAGCTACCCCAGTCACGGACATTGGGGTCAGCTTAGGACTTCCTAGAGAAAGCGGTCAGACTGGCAGTAAGCCGGTCATGCTACTGCAGTCGCTGGCAACGGGGTCAGCAGCTCCCAGACCGTTTAGGTCTTCCTAAATACGGGGAAAACTGGCAGTAAGCTGGTCTCGAGACCAAGTCACTAGCTATGGGGTCAGCAACTCACAGACCACTATGGTTCCCCAGGAAATGTTTTTTTTTTAAAAAATTTTTTTTTAATATAAGGTTTATTTAAATAGGGACAGATACAAAAACATAGATACACTTGGACAGTCATCTGATGTATACATCATAGTGTTTTTAGCCAGAGCTAATTCGCAACACTTGTCCCTAGTAGGGCTTTTGGTTAAAAATGATAATACAGATTAATAGTATTAAAAATAGAAAAATGGAAATGGAAATGAGATAAAAAATGGAAAAGAAAAAAAGACATACAGAGAGAGCACGGTGTAAAAACTAAATATGAGAACAAGATTGTTGTTGAATTAGCCACAATTTTGTGTTTCTTTTGAATGTGACATATGTAGGGATACATTTCAAGTGGTCTGGCAGTGAGTTCCATAATTTTGTCCCTTTTACTGAAAAGGCAGTTTGAGCAAAAGATGTTCTGCAGAAGGGCATACTACAATTGCCTTTTGACCTTGCTCGGGAGGTTGATCTGGTACCACTTTGCAGTCTTGTTATTGTTTTGCACAGCAGCTGGGGAGCAGCGTTAGTTAGGCATTTGAAGACCATTTTAACTAAATGTAAGGAAATAAAGTTAGCAAAACGTAGCATCTTATATTTGCTTAGAATTTGGCAGTTATTCTTTTCTTGTCTAGGACTTTCAAGGCTCGGTTATAGAGACACTCTATGGCCTTAATTGATGACTGGTGAGCATGGGACCATGTGGTTAAGCCATCAGATATATGTGAGAGAATCATAGAATTCATGAAAAGAAAAGCACAGTTAAAAGTCAAACAGTTTTTTATAGTCATAAAAACAGCCCAAGTTTGCCTTAATGGTTTTACACATTTTCTTAATATGACTTTTAAAGTTCAACTGATTGTCTATAATTATTCCATATACTTTATTTCAGGTACTTGCTCAATGAGCTCACCATTGATTTTTATATTGAGGGGGTGTGTTAGGGGTAGTTTTTTGATGGAGAAGCAAACAGAGTTTGTCTTTTTAGTGTTTAAAGTTAAACAAGATGAGGCCAGCCAAGATGATATTTTGTCTAAGTTGGCATTTAGTTTCTCAGCCACAAAAGTACAGGTTTTACCAGATGCATATACAACTGTGTCATCTGCATACATCTGTAGACCTATATCTGGGCATACATCTGGCAAATCATTGATGTAGAGGCTGAAGAGTATAGGTCCCAAGACAGTGCCCAGAGGGATCCCCGTTTCAATTTTGAGAAAAGTGGATCTCACACTATTAATTGTAACACATTGTTCACAGCCCTTTAAGTATGACTCAAACCAGGACAATGACAGTTTTGAAAAATTGAACAGTTTTGAAATTAAGATGTCATGATTTACTGTATCAAAAGCCTTTTTTAGATCTAAAAATACTGCACCAACCACATTTCCTTTATCAAGTGAATGTTTGATATTTTCGGTTAAAAAACAAGTGGCAGATTCTGTAGAATGGTTGCGTCTGAATCCGAATTGCAGGGGATGCAAATAATGGTTTGTCTCAAGATGGTGCATCAGTTGTTCTGAGACAATCTTCTCCAGGACTTTAGAGAAAACTGAAAGAAGACTAATGGGTCTATAGTTAGAGGTCATTTCAGCATCTCCAGATTTAAAAAGTGGTATTAGCAGAGCAGTTTTCCACCCATCTGGGAATTGCCCAGATTTAATGGCGATATTAATAAGATGGGTGAGAGGCTGGATTAGAATGCTACTATATTTCTTAAGCAAAGCTGTGTCTAGATTATAAATATTTTTTGAGTTGGTGGTGTTTAGGTCATGTATACCTTTTAGGACAGCTGTCTGACCAACCTCCCTGAGCTGAAATGAGCTATCTTGATCGTCAGGCATGTCTATTGCTGTTAGTGCAATATCATTCCTGCAGGAGAAACCTGAGGCAAGGTTTTTAACAGATTCTATGAATAAATTATTGAACTCGTTTGGGACGTGTACTATCAGTGATTATGTTTTCTCGAATTTTAAGTTTATATTGGCTTTGGGTGGTGTTAACCTTTGGATTTATAACTATATAACCATATAACAATTACAGCACGGAAACAGGCCCTCTCGGCCCTTCCAGTCCGTGCCGAACATTTATTTTCCCCAAGTCCCATCTACCTGCACTCAGACCATACCCCTCCATTCCCTTCCCGTCCATATACCTATCCACTTTACTTTTAAATGTTAAAATCGATCCTGCCTCCACCACTTCTGCTGGAAGCTCATTCCACACAGCCATCACTCTGAGTAAAGAAGTTCCCCCTCATGTCACCCCTAAACTTCTGTCCCTTAATTCTCATGTCATGCCCTCTTGTTTGAATCTTCCCTACCCTCAATGGGAAAACCTTATCCACGTCAACTCTGTCTATCCCTTTCATCATGTTAAAGACCTCAATCAAGTCCCCCCTTAACCTTTTGCGCTCCAAAGAATAAAGACCTAACTTGTTCAACCTTTCTCTGCAACTTAGTTGCTGGAACCCAGGCAGCATTCTAGTAAATCTCCTCTGTACTCTCTCTATTTTGTTGACATCCTTCCTATAATTAGGCGACCAAAATTGTACACCATACTCCAGAATAGGTCTCACCAATGCCTTGTACAATTTTAACATTACTTCCCTACTCCAATATTCAATGCAATGATTTATAAAGGCCACCACACCAAAAGCTTTCTTTACCACCCTATCTACATGCGATTCCACCTTCAGGGAACTATGCACAGTTATTCCTAGATCCCTCTGTTCCACAGTATTCCTCAATTCCCTACCATTTACCATGTACGTCTTATTTTGATTTGTCCTGCCAAGATGTAGCACATCACACTTATCAGCATTAAACTCAAATTTAATAGGCTATTTAATTGCTTCCAAATATTTTTGCCATTTCCTTTTGCCTCTGATAGAGCGTGGATGTAATAATTTGATTTGGACGTTTTGAGTTGTTTAACCACTTGATTACGCAAGCCTTTAAATAGTTTCAGATCAATGTCACTACGAGTTTTGATAAAAGGTTTCAGGGTATAGTCCCTCCTTTTCATTAATTTTCAAATATCATCATTCATCCATGGTAGCTGGAATTTCGCTTTTTAATAAATTTATCAACAATATATCCAATGGTAGACGTTAGTCGAGTACAGCAGTCGTTTACTTGGTCAAGTTGTTGGAGCTCATCCCAGTTAACACCCTTTAATTTGTTCTCAAATTCAGCCATTGTTTTACGAGGGATCTCAAGTTTAAAAGATTTCTTGTTTTGATTTATAAACCTTGTCAGTCGTTTCTTTGTGAGTTTTCTTGCTATCAATGTCAAGTTATGATCAGATAGGCCAGTGACTAGATTATACGTTTTTATGATTCTATCAGGTTTGTTCGTGAAAATTAAATTTATTAGCGTTTGAGTGTTTCTGGTAATACGTGTGGGGCTTCGATCTTCTGACTGAAGTTATGTTTAGATGTGAGATCCTTTAGTTTTTTCCTACAGTTTTTGTCTAACCAATTTATATTAAAATCTCCAAAGACAAGTACCTCACTGTTGTGCTTATAGTTCTTAAACAGCGCATCTAAGTGTTCGCATAGCGTCGCAGTGCACGCAGAGGGAGGGTTGTATACCACCACGATGTTAAATTGCATGTTTTATGACAATGTAACATTAATACATAGACATTCAGTAGATATATCAGCCGTCGGGGAAATTTCCTTTGCATTGAGTGAGTCCTTAATGTATATCAGTACACCCCCTCTTCCCACAGTTCGGTCCCTTCTAAAACATTTATATCCTTGAACATTGTTTATGCTGGTTGCGATTTTATCATGCAGCCACGTTTCACTAATACATAGAAAATCAATATTGGACTTGGACAACAGTATTCTAATCTCATCACACTTGGGAGCTAGGCTTTGGATGTTTAAATGGCCTCCCAAAATACCTTTATGTTTTACCGCAGGATCCCAAACCACTTTGGCATGATTAACAGTTTGAAAGAATAGTCTGTCTCTGCTTCGTCCGCACTTGTGCTTGGAGTGTTCTTACTTTAGCGGGGACAGCTGTTCCTCGCCAGCCAACGCTGTCAGCTGAGCGGTCCAAGGCACTGGTTAGGCCTACTTTGTTTCCAATCGCCGTCCCGGCCTCCGTCAATCTTTCAACCGCGCAGGATGGATTCTCTGCCTGTCCTGTCTTCCTCTCCACGTCGTGGTGCTGTATGTTTAGATCGCCGGGCCAGGCCCCGTCCTCACTGGTCGATAGAGTCAGGAAACCTGCAGTTACACCAGGCGGCGTGGAGGTGATCAGAGCAGTGGTATCCAAGGTAGGAAACTCTGCTTGTTGGTGAGGGAGGAGACCCGTCGCGTCGTCAACAGGTGTATCCACAAGGCCTGGGCCTGGATTGAGTTGCCTGTTTCCCGCAAGCAAGACCAGGAGGAAAAGGTATGTTTCCGCATACGATTGGTTTGCTTTGATGCGCTTAGAGTGGCACATTGTCCAGAGTGCACAAAGCATGGCGGCTGTACTCCTACGCTTCAGCCCGGCTATCCCGACTCTCCGGCGTTCCTCGGCGAGCAGCAGATTCTCGCAGATAACCCCAGCTGGTCTAAGCAGAAATCCCTTTCGTTGCTGCAGGAACAGGTATCTGTGTTGTGGGAATCCCCTTATCTCCGCTGTTCTTGCCGAAAGGGGGCTTCGTCAGCTCCAGCTTTCAAGGCCGCAGAAACTCGAGACTGTGTAGAAATCCTCCCACACCACAAAAAACCAGACCAGCCCAGTCAGTAATCATGAGGCAGTAAGGATGGTTGTTCTGGACAAAGATGTAAAGTCCAGAAACGTTGTTCTCTCCTATATTTTGGGTCGAAAGAGTTTTAGGCAGGCTGCCAGCAACAGTAGTGGGAGCTTTGCAGTGTAGTGATAACACCGCACACAGCCCAAAAACATGCATAAACTTCTTCAAAAAAATTTTCTGCAGAGTTGCAGCGATTAAACCATGAGGAAGCCGGTCAGGCCTTGGACTCGGTCAAGTCGGGCCAGGAGGTTCCCCCTCCTTCTACGGGTATCGTCTGCAAACGCCTAAAACCCACCTGGAAAAAGGCACCAAATGAAGGTTGCTCCAGAGAGATATGTTCCAGAAGAGATCAATCTCAGCCCGGGTATTATGAAAAATCCACAGGCAGCGGTACCTGTTAGGGCTGCACAATGTCTCCTCTCTGAGGAGGGGAGCATCAGGGGTCAGTTTAGTTCTGGCCTAGAGTCATATTCTGATATAGGTCCGAGGGGACATGTCAGCGCAGGTATCCTCAGGGGCCTGCGACAGCACCTGTCAGGGCTGTCTATGAGTCTCCCTCTCGGTGGAGGGAAGTGCGAGGACATACTCGCAAGGCAAAAAACCCAGCAGGGGCCAGATTCCCTGATGCTACAAGTGCAGGCAGTGCACAGAGTGAACAAATGAAACCATCATGTCGGCGATGACATCCCACACCTCAACGGCAGTAGCAGTTCGCTGAAGTTGATGGACGCTTGAAAGCTGGGCCAAGCTGGTCTCAGGAAGGAAATCAAGGATGGGAATGGAACCCACATCACGGGCCTTTGGACTTACCATAAGACCACCGGTAGCCGTGGAGGTAGGTGGGTCCGGTTCATTCGAAACATGGGGTAAATGGACCATTTACAAGTTCGTAATATTTACACTTGTTTGGTACAAATGAAAATGTTAACATGTGATTGGTAATTATTACACATTATACAGGGGTACCAAGCATGGCTTCGAATTGGTGCCAGAGTCGGTAATATGGCCAGAGTTCTCTCTTGAGCCAGACTCAGAATGCTGGAGCAGCTTTAAGGCAGGCCAGTATTATGGCCAGAGCTGCATTCAAGGCAGGCGCGGAATTATGGTGTGGCTTGTTCCTTGTGAAAGATGGAGAGATGCCGGTTCATATTTCGTTTACTCCCATGTGCAACATAGCTTTCAGTATATGGAAATACTCTACTGTCTAATTAATTATTTCCTTAGGATCTTTATGGCATGCATCGGTTTCATAGATGCATACTGTTCAGGACCCATTCACAAGAGGTCACCAGAGACATTTCAATTTGGTCTGGAGGATATTTCTTACACTGTGTTTTGCTTAAATCAACTGTTTCAGCCATCCAGTCTAATTTAAGTTGACGCCAACTGGAAGTTGTTGTTTATCGGGTTTACCTTTAACTATTAATTACCTGTGATTCTGCTCTGGGGCAACAGATTGGAATCAATTGAAGCTTGTAACAACCTTGTTATCAAGCAGTCTAATTAAGAGTAATTGGCTATAGCAGCTGTGCAATTGGGTCTTGCGTCATTAGAACTTTCAACGTGCAGGTATTAACCTCTCAAGTGCCATATAGGTCATTGTTATCAGACCTATGCTATTATCAGCTGAAGCTACCATAGTCACTATGGTGGTTGGACTACATTCCGTATTGCTCCAGTAGTTTGGTCATATTATCTTCAGTTATATTACTTACTCATGCTAGAACTAAGATGGACAATCACGACTGCCATCTCTAGTAACGAAGGCGGATGGAATTTGCATGAATCACCAATTCTTCAGTTATTGGTATTAACTACCTATAGACACAAGATGTATACTATGGGTTAAAGGGTTATTGTGCGAATATGCAAAACCTGCATGTTTAGTTCCAAGTTGATAAATTGTGGTGGTGGCATATGTTAGTCACATGGATGCAATAAAGTCAAAGTATCCTGTAATAATTTACCCAACCTTTTTTGGCGCTGGTGTATCATCATGCAAAGTCAATGACAACACAATATGGATGATGGATCATGAAGCATTTTAGGGTCTATGGCTCGGTGGCACCCACTATCGCTATGTTTGCATGCAGGCTCATTCTCGCTACACAGGGGAGGAACGTTCCTTTATGTGGTTCTCCGTTTTACTTCATCAGTCGGGACTTGCAATATTCAGCAAGATCCCGCATTCAGGTTTCTCGGACTGTCTGACTGGCCTACCCGTTTCCCGCAAATGTTGGGAATAACATGGAACCTTACATGGGGTTCTAAACATAAAACGTTGCTGGTTCAGCCTGGGATTCAGGGAACCAGCCTCTACATGAGTAATCAATTAATTGCTTTACAGAATCTGAGAAGACCACTCCTGCGAAGCAGGCTGTCAGACTGATCCATGTATGTCTCACTGCAGTATGCAGGGATAGCAACCAAAAAAGCAATACTTGGCCTCTTCAGGAGATGGGAAGTGTTTTTCTGTTAAATGTTATGTTACATATAGTACGGCATGGACACTGACGTCTTAGAGTTCTTTTCTATGGGTTGTTGACAATAAATTAAGTTATAGTCCCATTAACTGTACCCAACGTGCTTCAGGACCCGCTCTCTCAGGTTTCACCATCTGGTGTCCAGTATTTAAGATATCATTAACACAAGTTCTTCCAGACCCAAGTACACGGAAGTATCGGATATTGACATTGTGTTAACATTTATTCACTATGGGGCTCCAGTTATATCTCTATCTTTGGTTCAGCTCTCATAGGTAAGTTATTCCCTGGCGCTGCCCTCAGCGCACGGGTCCAGTCATTACATGAATTGCGAATGGACAGGATCATTGCACCTGCAATATCATAATTCATGTTTACATACTCCATGCACATTCGGTTACATGTGGTCACACGTTTACATCATTACGTCAAGATCATCTAGAGCCTTAGAGGCTCTGATACTAGTTCAGACCATTTCCAGGTGGTTATGCAAGGTTTGGCTTATACAGGATACTGATTTCTAATCAGAGGGCCGGGGAGCCGTTGGTGCGAGAGGGTGGAGTTACCTGCGCTGTGAGTATATATCTAGCGCCGGGCTTGCTTTTCACAGAGGACCGGGGAGCCGTTGGTGCAAGAGGGTGGAGTTACCTGCGCTGTGAGTATATATCTAGCGCGAGGCTTGCTTTTCACAGAGGCCCGGGGAGCCGTTGGTGCGAGAGGATGGAGTTACCTGCGCTGTGAGACCGAAATCTGCAACGTTCCATCTTCCAGAGAAGGAATTTGGTGGAAGCCACTGATTGGTTGAAGAGGACCAGAGGAAGCAGCTGATTGGGTGCAACTCAGGGTTTACATTTTTACATTTCTGCCTTCAGTTTTAAGGATTCTGGGAGTTAAGGATTCTGGGAGTTAAGGATTCAGTATTTATTAGTATTTATTAGTAAAGTTTAAAGGATAAAGTTTTGTGTGTTAAAATTTTTTTTTTAATACAGAGTAATCTGGGAGTAAGATATGTCAGTGGAGATTGGCCCCGTGGTTTGTTCAGCTTGCAACATGTGGGAGATCAGGGATATGGTCAGTGTCCCTGGTGACTACATTTGCAGGAAGTGTGTCCAACTGCAGCTCCTGGCAGACCGCATTGAACGATTGGAACTGCGGCTGCATTCATACTGGAGCATCCACGATGCGGAGAAAGTTGTGGGTAGCATGTACAGCGAGTTGGTCACACCACAGGTAAAAGGTAAGAGGATGGAAAGGGATCGGGTGGCCAATAGTCAGCAAAGCAGTAGGCAGGTAGTGCAGGAGTCCCCTGCGGTCATCTCCCTCATAAACAGGTATACCATTTTGGATACTGTTGACGGAGATTGCTCATCAGGGGAATGCAGCAGCAGCCAAGTTCATGGCACCATGGGTGGCTCTGCAGCAGATGAGGGGGGAAAAAAAGAGGGTAAGGGCAATAGCAATAGGGGATTCAATTGTCAGGGGAATAGATATGCGTTTCTGCGGCCGCAAACGAGACTCCAGGATGGTATGTTGCCTCCCGGGTGCAAGGGTCAGGGATGTCACTGAACGGCTGCAGAACATTCTGGAGGGGGAGGGTGAACAGCCAGTTGTCGTGGTGCATATTGGCACCAACGATATAGGTAAAAAAAAAAGGGATGAGGTCCTACAAGGTGAATTTGGGAAGCTAGGAGATAAACTTAAAAGTAGGACCTCAAAGGTAATGATCTCTGGATTACTACCAGTACCACGGGCCAGTCAGAGTAGAAATAGGAGGATATTGCAGATGAACACGTGGCTTGAAAAATGGTGCAAGGGAGAGGGATTCAAATTTTTAGAGCACTGGAACCATTTCTGGGGATGATGGGACCAGTACAAACAGGATGGTCTGCACCTGGGCTGGAATGGAACCAATGTCCTTGGGGGAGTGTTTGCTAGTGCTGTCGGAGAGGATTTAAACTAATGTGGCAGGGGGATGGGTACAAGAGCAGAGAGGCAGGTGGGTGTAAAATGAGGGTAGAAGCAATAGGGAGCAAGGTGAAAAATAAAAGTGGCAGGCAGACAAACCAGGGCAATATCAAAAAGGGCCACTTTTCAACATAATTGTACAAGGGGTAAGAACGTTGTAAAAACAAGCCTGAAGGCTTTGTGTCTCAATGCAAGGAGTATTCGTAATAAGGTGGATGAGTTTAACGTGCAGATAGCTATTAATGATTATGATATAGTTGGGATCACAGAGGACAGGGCTGAAGGGTGACCAAGGCTGGGAGCTGAACATCCAGGGATATTCAATATTCAGGAGGGATAGAGAGAAAGGAAAAGGAGGTGGGGTAGCGTTGCTGGTTAGAGAGGAGATTAACGAAATGGAAAGGAAGGACATTAGCTTGGAGGATGTGGAATCGGTATGGGTAGAGCTGCAAAACACTAAGGGGCAGAAAACTCTGGTGGGTGTTGTGTACAGGCCACCTAACAGTAGTAGTGAAGTTGGGGATGGTATCAAACAGGAAATTAGAAATGCGTGCAACAAAGGCAAAACAGTTATAATGGGTGACTTCAATCTACATATAGATTGGGTGAATCAAATTGGCAGGGGTGCTGAGGAAGAGGATTTTTTTGAATGTATGCAGGATAGTTTTCTAAATCAACATGTAGAGGAACCAACGAGAGAGCAGGCTATTTTAGACTGGGTATTGAGTAATGAGGAAGGGTTAGTTAGCAGTCTTGTTGTACGTGCCCCCTTGGGCAAGACTGACCAGAATATGGTCGAGTTCTTCATTAGGATGGAGAGTGACATTGTTAACTCAGAAACAATGGTTCTGAACTTAAAGAAAGGTAACTTTGAGGGTATGAGACGTGAATTGGCCAAGATTGACTGGCAATTAATACTAAAAGGGTTGACGGTGGATATGCAATGGAAGACATTTAAAGACTGCATGGATGAAGTACAAAAATTGTTCATCCCAGTTTGGCAAAAGAATAAATCAGGGAAGGTAGTGTATTCGTGGATAACAAGGGAAATCAGGGATAGTATCAAAGCAAAGGATGATGCGTACAAAGTAGCCAGAAAAAGCAGCATACCAGAGGACTGGGAGAAATTCAGAGACCAGCAGAGCAGGACAAAGGGCTTAATTAGGAAAGAAAAAATAGATTATGAAAGAAAACTGGCAGGGAACATAAAAACTGACTGCAAAAGTTTTTATACATATATGAAGAGAAAGAGATTAGTTAAAACAAATGTAGGTCCCTTGCAGTCAGAAACAGGCGAGTTGATCATGGGGAACAAGGATATGGCGGACAATTGAATAACTACTTTGGTTCCGTCTTCACTAAAGAAGACATAAATAATCTGCCGGAAATAGCAGGGGATCGCAGGTCAAAGGAGGAATTGAGTGAAATCCAGGTTAGTCGGGAAGTGGTGCTGGGTAAATTGAATGGATTAAAGGCCGATAAATCCACAGGGCCAGATAGGCTGCATCCAGAGTACTTAAGGAAGTAGCTCTGGAAATAGTGGATGCATTAGTGATAATCTTTCAAAACTCTTTATATTCTGGAGTAGTTCCTGAGGATTGGCGGCTAGCAAACGTAACCCCCCTTTTTAAAAAGGGAGGGAGAGAGAAAACGGGGAATTACAGACCAGTTAGTCTAACATCAGTAGTGGGGAAGCTGCTAGAGTCAGTTATTAAAGATGGGATACAGCACATTTGGAAAGTGGTGAAATCATTGGACAAAGTCAGCATGGATTTACCAAAGGTAAATCATGTCTGACGAATCTTGTGGAATTTTTCGAGGATGTAACTAGTAGCGTGGATAGGGGAGAACCAGCGGATGTGGTGTACCTGGACTTGCAGAAGGCTTTCGACAAGGTCCCACATAAGAGATTAGTATACAAACTTAAAGCATACGGCATTGGGGGTTCAGTATTGATATGGATAGAGAACTGTCTGGCAAACAGGAAGCAAAGAGTAGGAGGTAAACGGGTCCTTTTCACAATGGCAGGCCGTGACTAGTGGGGTACCGCAAGGCACAGTGCTGGGACCCCAGCTATTTACAATATATATTAATGATCTGGATGAGGGAATTGAAGGCAATATCTCCAAGTCTGCGGATGACACTAAGCTGGGGGGCAGTGTTAGCTGTGAGGAGGATGCTAGGAGGCTGCAAGGTGACTTGGATAGGCTGGGTGAGTGGGCAAATGTTTGGCAGATGCAGTTTAATGTGGATAAATGTGAGGTTATCCACTTTGGTGGCAAAAACAGGATCATGAAGGTAGAGACTTGTTAAATGCTGATATATCTGTAAAAGATATTGAAGAATCAATTGGATCATTAAATAACGGAAAAGCCGCAGGCCCTGATGGCTTAAGTACTGAATTTTATGAGGTTTTATGATCTGATCTCTCCACACTTACATACAATATATAAATATGCTTATGAACAAGGAAAGTTACCAGAATCATTAAATGAATCTACAATTACACTTATCCCTAAAACTGATAAAGATTTGGAAGACCCTGGGTCATACAGAGCAATAGCTCTTTTAAACACTGATCAAAAAATACTAACTAAAATTTTATCTCGGAGGGTAAGTTTAGTGATTAATAACTTAATACATCATGACCAAACAGGTTTTATTCCGAAACGCTATTCATCTTATAATCTGAGACGTCTATTCAATATCATGTACTCAAAAAGAGTGAATGATATTGAACTAGCTGTCATATCCTTAGATGCTGAAAACGCATTTGACCAGGTTGATGGCCATATTTATTTAAAATAATGCAGAAATTTCGACTGGGGGACAGATTTTCCAAATGGGTAAAAATCATATACTCAAATCCAACTGCAAGAATATTAACAAATCAAATGTTATCATCAAAATTTAATCTCTTTAGGGGTTGTAGACAAGGATGCCCGTTATCACCATTACTATTTGCTTTGGTAATAGAACCATAAGCCGAAATGATTAGATCAGAACCAGAAATATATGGATATAATACCAAAACTACAACGAATAAAATATCTCTATACGCAGATGACATCTTAATTTATATCAGAAAACCGGAGATTAGTATTCCCAATCTATTTAATGTTATAACTAAGTTTTGGCACATTTTCTGGGTATAGAATTAATTGGAATAAAAGTGAAATTATGCGAATAACTGGAATAAAATTAAATATATTAGAAACAATTCCCACTTAAAATAGTCACGGACAAACTCAAATATCTAGGAATTAATGTATCTAAGTCCTATACTGTCTATTTAAATATAATTATACCCTCAATTATTAAATAAACTAAAAAAAAAAATTAGGAAAAGGGGAGACGCAGCGAGACCTGGGTGTCATGGTACACCAGTCATTGAAAGTAGGCATGCAGGTGCAGCAGGCAGTGAAGAAAGCGAATGGTATGTTAGCTTTCATAGCAAAAGGATTTTGAGTATAGGAGCAGGGAGGTTCTACTTCAGTTGTATAGGGTCTTGGTGAGACCACACCTGGAGTATTGCGTACAGTTCTAGTCTCCAAATCTGAGGAAGGACATTATTGCCATAGAGGGAGTGCAGAGAAGGTTCACCAGACTGATTCCTGGGATGTCAGGACTGTCTTATGTAGAAAGACTGGATAGACTCGGTTTATACTCTCTAGAATACAGGAGATTGAAAGGGGATCTTATAGAAACTTATAAAATTCTTAAGGGTTGGACAGGCTAGATGCAGGAAGATTGTTCCCGATGTTGGGGAAGTCCAGGACAAGGGGTCACAACTTAAGGATAAGGGGGAAATCCTTTAAGACCGAGATGAGAAAGACCTTTTTCACACACAGAGTGGTGAGTCTCTGGAAATCTCTGCCACAGAGGGTAGTTGAGGCCAGTTCATTGGCTATCTTTAAGAGGGAGTTAGATGCGGCCTTGTGGCTAAGGGGATCAGAGGGTATGGAGAGAAGGCAGGTACGGGATACTGAGTTGGATGATCAGCCATGATCATATTGAAATGGCGGTGCAGGCTCGAAGGCCGAATGGCCTACTCCTGCACCTAATTTCTATGTTTCTATGTTTCTAATCTCACTCCACTAGTGCTGCTACAACACAAGCAGCAAGGGTTATGTACGGTCCTCTGGACCACATTGTATTGTATTGTATTCAATTTGTTGTCATTATCTCATTTTAGAGACAACAAAATGGATTTTCCTTAGTCAGTAACATAAAAGTAAATAATAATAAATAAACATTTTTTTTTAAAGCACAAACACAGAAGTCCACACACAATGGCACCAGAGTTAAGGAAGGTACCATAGTCCAGCCAGCCTCCCTGCCAATCTTCCAAGATGTTCACCCGTGGTCGGGGGCCTCCTGAGCACCCGCAGGTCCTCTCGCCGGGAACGATGGTCAGGCCCTCTCACTGGGAACGATGGAACCTCGACGGAGAACATCCTCTGCGGCATCGGACCTCCAGATCAGCCACCTCCCAAAGTCCACAGGCCGAGCCTGACAGGACCGCGATGTCAGTGCCGCCCGTGTTGGGAGCTCTGCAAGCCACAGCTCCACGATGTCGGTGCACCAGGCCCAGCACTCCAGAGCTCCAAACGGCGATCCCTGTGAGGCATCGCCTGCTCCTCGATGTTTCATCAGCACGGGAGCACCTCAAGGCTGCGTGCTCAGCCCCCTGCTGTACTCACTCTATACTCATGACTGCGTAGCTGGTCACAGTGCGAACTCCATCATCAAGTTCGCTGACGACACCACTGTAGTGGGACGTATCCACTGATGGGGATGAGTCAGAGTACAGAAGCGAGATCGAGCGACTGTCCATATGGTGCCAGCACAATAACCTGGCCCTCAACACCAGCAAAACCAAGGAACTGATTGTGGACTTTGGAAGGAGTAGGATGGGGGACCCACAGTCCTGTTTATATCAACGGGTCGATGGTTGAAAGGGTCAAGAGCTTCAAATTCCTGGGCGTGCACATCTGTGAAGATCTTTTCTGGTCCGAGAACACAGATGCAATTATTAAGAAAGCTCATCAGCGCCTCTACTTCCTGAGAAGATTACGGAGAATCGGTTTGTCAAGGAGGACTCTCTCTAACTTCTACAGGTGCACAGTAGAGAGCTTGCTGACCAGTTGCATCGTGGCTTGGTTCGGCAACCTGAGTGTCTGGAGAGGAAAAGACTACAAAAAAGTAGTAAACGCTGCCCAGTCCTTCATCGGCTCTGACCTTCCTTCCACTGAGGGGATCTACCACAGTCGCTGCCTCAAAAAGGCTGGCAGCATCATCAAGTACCACACCACCCTGGCCACACACTCATCTCCCTGCTACTTCGGGTAGAAGGTACAGGAGCCGGAGAACTGCAACGACCGGGGGAGGGGTGGGAGGGGGGGGCGAGGACGCGACTCGAATAATAGTCGCATCCTCTCCAGGAAGCGACTGGAGGACGGTATCCCCTTACCGTATCCTCTTCCCCTCACATCAAAACATTAAAAAAAAACACAAAAAACGTCTTCAAACATAACAAAAAAACAAAAAAGATACCGAAGGCGGAGGCAGCTAGCAACAGCGCAACCGCGATGTCCAAGTCCACCATTCTGTCTAACTGCAGGATGGTCTAACAAACGACGTATCCAACATTTATTTTAAACCCATTGCCAGACCAGGGGTGTTTGCCAACTATATTTAGGTTTAATTTATTAGTTCCCCTCGGTTTTAAAGGTGTTACTGTTATTAATTGTATTGTTTGTTCTTTATCAGCATCAGCATGTGTTTTAAAACCTATGTCATGTATGTATGCATTATGATGTTTTCCTCATTTTTTTTTTTTTTGGTCAACACTGATGCAGTAATGATTGTGAGTGGACTCGGTTTTCCCACAGCATGAAAATCAGAGACTTCAAAGTCTTCACGTAGTCACTCACGTGACTCCGAAGTAAAATAGTCAGATTAAAATGAGAAATTACCAGTTTGAAGTTTGATTGTTATTTTATGAGGAGTTACGATGAGGGGTTACGTGCCCTCCGCTCCCTTAACTTAACGATCATCTGGTAGTTTCAGTCATCTATAATCTTACTATGTTAGTTCAACAACTGTTATCTGTGATTTCACACCACTGCTTTCAAGATTGACGCGCATGCGTGGGGACGGCCTTCTTCACGTAATCCCCATCGTAACTCCTCATAATATAACGATCAAGCTTCAAACTGGTAAGTTCTCGTTTAATCTTAACTATTTTGTTTTGAAACTGTGATTCATTAAAAGAGACAAATAAATTGTTTCAATACTATCTCTCTATGATTATTTCTTCCATCGATTATTAACTGTGATACTAATCAACTACTAATAAAAGCAGTAACTGCCCAGTGTGCAATATTTCTGAGCTTCTCACCTTTCTACTTCTTACTCTGAAAATTAAGTTTGATATTGCTCAGCAAATATGGGAAAATGTGGGAACAAATTGACTCTCTTTCAACAATAAAAAATATATTTGCGAATGTGCACCATACATATTCTCTCTTATG